>CAJUYG010002760.1:0-27554 GCA_910591675.1 Galerucella calmariensis
TTGAACGTAATAGAGACAATCCATGCCGACTTGGAGGAGTGTGATACTAGAGTCGTCGAAAAGATGTTGGATGAAGGTCTGGACAACGATGCACAAGACCAAGAATACCAGACCATAACGGACTACAAGGAGTCATTCATGGAGATCAAGCTGAAAATTCAAACAGTGCTACATCCCATAGCCAGTCCACCGAATTCAGATTTAGAAAGTGTCAGTTTAGTGGGTGAACACAAGAAACAAAATAACTTCAAGTTACCGAGGATTGAGCTGCGAAAATTTGACGGAGACCTGAAAAGCTGGTTAGGGTGGTGGAGTCAATTTCAGAAAATTCATGATGATGAAGATATTCACGCGTCAGACAAAATACAGTACCTTTTTCAATCTATGGAATGGGGCAGTGAACCTCAAGAGCTTGTCAGTAGTTACCCACAGACAGCAGCTAATTACCCAAAAGTTGTGGAAGCACTTAAGGAGCGTTTTGGGCGTGAAGATCTTCTACTCCAAGTTTACGTAAGAGAACTACTCACATTGGTAATCTCCAATGTGACCGCCAACGATAAGTTATCATTAGCTAACCTCTATACAAAATTGGAAACTCATCTCCGATCGTTGGCAGCACTTAACCTTGATAAGGGGCTTCTTGCCACCATCCTTTTCCCACTGGTGGAATCCAGCTTATCAGGGGAGACCCTTAGAGCGTGGCAAAGAAGTCAACAAGTTAGACTTGATGGATCCACCATGCAACCACCTAGGTCTCGTTTAGACCTATTGATGGAGTTCATAAAACAAGAAGTACAAAACGAGCAACAAATTATGCTGGCTCAAACTGGATTTGGAAATCTCTCTACTGGTAATGATAGCAAGAAGAAGAAAAACAAGAAGACATCATCGGTGGGAGAAGAAACTAATGAAACGATGGCTACCACAGCTGGGCTCATATCCACATCAAAATCATCTTCAGGATGCGGATTCTGTGACAAAAAACATGAGACTGACCGGTGTGTCAAAGCGTTATCAATGTCACTAGACGAGCGACAGAAGAAAATTGAGAAAAGGCGATTATGTTTCCGCTGCTTTAAAGGAGGACATCACGCAAGCAAATGCAAATCCGTTGTCCGTTGTGCACTCTGTAGAGGAAAACACTACCCAGTTCTTTGTCCCCTCTCTGACAACAACTCCAGCAACGAAAAAGAAGATAAAAATACTGAGACTGATAAGACAGCAGGCACAGCAAGCAACTCAAATCGATGCTCCTCAGACATATTAATGTATACATTAATGACGCAGCTTGTATCTCGAAGCGGAACTGTCATTAATGCAAGATTAGTTGGAGATCCTGGAAGTCAGAGGAGCTACATAAAGGCAAAATTGATTCCTCAATTGCAGTGTGAAAAATCCGGTGACAAATGGATACAAAACATCTTATTTGGAGCAGTGGTGTCTCCAGTACAACGCAGTGGAAGGTACATAGTAGCATTCAGAACGAACAATGGTGGAGGTGTAAAAACTTTGGAACTCTTAGAAAGAGTTGCCATATGCGGTAAACTACCAAAAATTCCCAATGGGCCTTGGATTGATGAACTGCATCAAAAAGGAATCACTCTCACTGACGTCGGAGGAGGATGTGAAGATATCGATATCCTACTTGGCAATGATTTGTGGGGACACGTTCTTACTGGAAAAATGGAGAAACTTTCACACGGACTTGTCGCAATTGAGACTATATTTGGCTGGGTACTGGGAGGACCAATCACCAAAGCAGCCAATAATATCGCAACGGTGGTTACCACACTGATGACCACGGATCTCGACATCAGCAACTTATGGAGGCTTGACACTATTGGCATAACTGATCCAATAGAAACGAAGACAACTGAAGAAAACGAACAGGAGGCACTTGCTTACTTTACTGCTACCGTGAATAAAGACGACAACAAGTACGTAGTGGGCTTACCATGGAACGACACCAGTTTGTATTCAAGGCCCCCAACCAACAGAGAAGCTGCAGAAAAACGACTTATTCGCACAACCAGGAAACTCAAGAAAGAAAGCAAAGTACAAGATTACCATGATATTTTTCTGGCATGGGAAAAAGAAGGATTCATTGTGAAAATGGAGAAGGATGATGACACTGGCCATTATTTACCACATAGACCGATCTTCAAACAGAGTGACACTACGCCTGTTAGACCAGTCTTCGACGCTTCCTGCAGAGTTGGTCAGAGCCCATCCCTAAACGAAACTATTCACAAGGGTCCAAACCTGCTAGAGTTGATTCCGAAACTACTATTACGCTTCAGAGAGAAAAAATATGGAGTATCAGCCGACATAAGGAAAGCGTTTCAGATGATACAAGTCCGAGTAGAGGACCAGTCTTATCAAAAGTTTTTATGGTGGGAGAATAGCGACTGTAACAAGATAGCAGTTTACAAGCACCTGAGGGTCGTCTTTGGATTGACATGCAGCCCCTTTCTTCTCGGAGCTGTTATCAATCACCATCTAGATCAAGTGGAAGGTCCCTCCGTAACGGTAGCAAAAACATTAAGACAAAGTTATTATGTTGATAATATGATTACGTCTGTCTCCAGTGTGCAACAATACCATGACTTTCGAAGCACAGCTATATCAATCATGAGCGGAGCCAACATGAAACTCAGAAAATGGGCTCACAGCTTCTCGGAGGAGTTCGGAATCGGCTTATCCACTAGTGATGAGTGCGGGTTGAACTCCGGGGAAGATGATGACATGATTGAGAAAGACGTATGTATTTCATTACTTGGCTTACTATGGAACCGCTGTGAGGATGCGTTATCCTGTGATGTCAAAGACGTTGGAACATCAGAAAAAATTACCAAGAGACAAGTACTCAGCATTCTATCACAGGTATTTGATCCCATTGGTTTCACCTGTCCAGCATTGGCACTACCAAAATTACTTCTGCAAAATTCATGGATCACAAAAATCGGATGGGACGAACCAATGCCAGAGGAAATACAAAAGAAGTTTAGGCAATGGAAGGAGGGAATGAGTCAGCTACGCCAAATCAAAATACCACGTCTCCTTCAGCTTCTTTCATCTACCAGACGAGAAGTGCACACATTTTGTGACGCAAGCTCAGATTTTTACGCAAGTGTGTGTTTTATGCGATCCGAGAACAACAACAATATAGCCGTCCAATTGTTGACTGCTAAGTCCCGGTTAGCTCCCATTAAACGTGCAAGTATTCCGAGACTGGAACTAATGGCATGCGTAGTTGGTGTAAGACAAGCAAATCTAGTGCGTGAAGCCTTACCAACGAAGGATGTACAATTCCATTTCTGGAGTGACTCCAGTGTTGTACTGGCCTGGATTCGACGAGCTGGAGATTGGGGAGTTTTCGTGGGGAATCGGGTGAAGGAAATTCGTGCATCAACCAGCTGTGACCAGTGGCGCCATGTTCCTGGAATACACAATCCAGCCGATCTTCCTTCCCGGGGATGTAGTCCAAGCCAGCTCTTGGAGTCGCAATGGTGGGAGGGACCAGCTTGGCTAAAACTTTCAAAAGAAAATTGGCCAGTAGCAGCTGAAGTTTACCAAGAAGAAGAAATAAATAAAGAACGCAGAGCCACATCTTCAGCAGCAGCAACAATAACTAGGGCCACTCCACCTGTATTTTCCTGCTACCACAAAAATGTCGCAGTTTGGGGATGGGTGCTTCGATTTATCAAGTCATGTAGAGGAAAAAAGAAGACCACATCAGTGTTGACGTTTCCTGAATTGAAAGCAGCAGAGAAAATTCTTATCCGACAAATTCAAAAGGAGTCATTTCCAGAAAACAGTTCCAGCATTCAAGGGTTAGTAGTCTACAAGGATAAGGATGACTTGCTCCGTGTCAAAACTAAACTTACAGAATTAAAAGACACGGAAGACTTTATTTTCCCTTTCTTGTTGCCGAGCCGACACCCACTAGTGCAAATATTGATTCAAGATGCTCATAAGTACCACTGCCATGGCGGGATCCAATTCCTGATGAGCAAGCTGAGAGAAAAGTACTGGATTTTACAGGCAAGACGAAACATTGCCAAAGTAGTACATCAATGTATAAAGTGTAAAAGACATGCTGCAGTCCCATTAACAGTTGACCCGGTGGCACTTCCCGAAAATCGAGTGAAAATCAACGAGCCATTTTCCACTACCGGAGTCGACCTTGTTGGACCAGTTTACCTGAAAGGTGGAACGAAAGCCTGGATCGTTCTCTTCACATGCGCAGTATTTCGTGGAGTGCACTTAGATGTCGTGACAAGTCTAAGTACAGAGGCGTTCATTTGTGCACTTGAGCGTTTCATAAGTATTTGTGGCCGCCCATGTACTATATACAGCGATAATGGTACCAATTTCGTGGGAGCTGACCACTTATTCAAGACTTTGGATTGGGACTCTATCAATGAGTTGAGTAACACTAAACAAATTCGCTGGATTTTTAACCCGCCTACTGCAGCGTGGTGGGGTGGATGGTGGGAGAGACTAGTCCGGTCTGTTAAAGATCTCCTCAAACGAATGCTAGGTCGGGCGAAGCTGTCATATGATGAGTTACGCACTTCTTTGGCAGGAGTAGCTGCAGTGATCAACGACCGTCCATTGACCGTTGTGACAGAAGATAATGGAGATCTCATTCCACTCACACCCAACACTTTCATGAGAGGAAAGATGACAGGAATTCTAAATGAGACCAATGATGCTGACTTCCTGTCAGAGTCCTATAAGAACATGAAGCGGCTCCAAGATCAAATACAGTCACGATTCCGGAACGAGTACTTGTCGCAGCTTGTGTTGAAGGCAAACGAGAAGAAAAAGTTGCCGGTAGAAGTCGGAGATATTGTGCTTGTGGGATCGGATGGAAAAAAGCGCTTCGAATGGCCGCTTGGAGTAATCGAGGAACTGTTTCTAGGAAAAGATAAAAAGGCGAGGGTAGCGAAGGTCAAGACTCAAAGAGGAACTTTTGTTCGACCCCTTCAGCGTCTTTATCCACTAGAAGTAACGAAGAAAGATGAAATCCCGGATGTTGGAGAAAGTGGTCATAAGTTAGATATTCCACCTGTAAAAACTAGAGTGGGTAGGATAGTTAAACCTGTTAGAAGATATGGTCAATGGCTACACTTAGAATGGAAATAAGTCTTTCACTCATTGTTATTCGTAAAAGAGGTGGGAGAAAATGTAGAAATTGTAGCCATTAGTTTTGTTAAGTTGTATTTCATTTTTTAACATAAGTCAAATTATTAGTCTTGTCAATTTAGGTGACAGAAAAATGTCAGTGATTTTAGGAAGTTTTATGAATTGTACTTGAAAAACGGAAGAGTTGTGAAATAAATATTAGTAAAAGTCATAATTACTTTCCTTGAGGTTTTACTAATACATTTTTGGATATATCACGATCATCATATACTACGATATATTTTGGGAAGTCCTTTCAAACAGGTAGTTTGATTGTGAATTCAACAACTGTACTACTACAACAACAAGAAATGGAAATCATAGATGGAAATAAGAACTAAATGTCTAATGGTTGAATTCGTGATGTAGGTATATGATGTATACCTTGCGTTGTCATGGAAATGAGAAAAGCATAAACTTATTTGTATTTTGATAGATGTTCAACCTTATTGAGTTCTGTGAATGTCAATAGTATTAATTTAAATACCATTTCCTAAGATTTGAAAAATCGAAATATTAAAATTTCAAACAATACCAACGGCACTTTCCATTTTAATTTATAAATTTGACATTGTTAAATATTGTTCGAATAAAAGTTTTGACGTTACAAACTACTCCTGTCAGATCAATAATGAAAAAGTTGACATTTAGACATGATTTAGACCCATAGATTTAGACTTCGTTTCTCGAGTTGTTGATGTTGCCACGGTAACTTTAAAGCACGCGCGTTTTTTAAAGTTCGATTTAAACACGCTGAGGCGTGCTTTATAGTATATTATTAAACGAGCAATTTATGATAGCCATAATTCACGATGGGTGACGTTTGCATTACGAGCCGCAGGCGAGGTGCGCAAGTCACCCAAGTGAATTATGGCCATAAATTGCGAGTAGAATACTATACTTTGTCCACGACACTTAATTTATTTATTAATAAATAAAAGTCAGTAGCGATTTGGCATATTACTAACCTCAAAATGTTGTGGTAGCTACTTCAAATAATTTGACATATATAGAGATGGGCGATACTGTAGAAAGTATCAATACAACGTACCGTTATAAATATATTGTTTTGAAATACTTAATATTAGAAAATATCGTTATGAAAAGTATCAATACTAAAAATTACAATATTTTATAGATACGATATATGTCAGAAACAAATTTCCTGAACAAAATACACAGATTTAATAGTTTATTTCATATTGTACCCCCATCTCTAGTCGGGAATTATGGTTCATAATACACTACAGTGTATTATGAACCATAATTCACGACAGTTGATATATGGGTACCATATACCTTTAGTTAGGAGGTAAAATATTGACTTATTATTAGGTGGTCGTGGACAAAATAGGTAAAATGGTTCACCAATAAAAAAATATATAATACATATCCAATAATTTCTTCTTCTATGGTCAAAAATTATTTTCCACTGTTTTTAATGGATAGTTTTGTTTTAAAATTGATATACTACAGTAAGAGATTTATTTGAAATTTTTGATGACTTCCTAACGGATGATGGGGAAGATATTATCCGAATAGTTGTGGCACCTCGACAGCCTAGGGTTTTTTTGAAATAATAAAGAATTCACAGCGCGTGTCCGTCACGCGTGTCATCTTATAGAAGAAAAAAACGTTCTGTGGCCTGACTTTTTCTATTTTCAAATATTTTTGCAGTGATCTTTGCATTTTAACCTAAGAGTTAACCCTTAAGGTGATATCAGACGGTTCACTCGAGTGAATATTCACCCAAGTGAATACTTCATTATTTTTTCATTCCATGTTCACACGACTTAGTGTGAATGACAAAGAAAAGAACATTCATCTGTTCTTCTTCAAAATATGTCGTCGGGTGATGTAGTGCGTCTCGAAATCAGTTCAATCCGAGTGAACGTTCTCTTTGTGTGCAGACGGTTCATTTTTCGTTCATTCTGACGGAGTGAATGATACCGAATGAAAAAATCCAACATCGTTGGATCGGTTCATTAATGAATTCATTCAGCACTCTTGTTGCATTTTGAGTTCAGATGTATCATTTCGAGTGAAGGATGCCAAGTGAAAGACAAAAATGAACGAAAAGTGAACAGTCTGATATCACCTTTAGGGTAACTCGAGATATTAATTTAACTCTACTTCATAAAACCAGGCATAAAGACAATCTTGCAGAGTGGTTTTACTTGTTAAAGCTTAATCCCGACTTATCTTGTGTAACTCATCGGTTTTTCAAAACCTACATTTGATTGATAAAATAAAAAACTAATGAAGCTAATCGAAAAGTTTATAGAGATAGCGAACTAAACAATGAAAGAGCACAGGCCACACTTTTTCTAACTTAACGTATTAAAATGTACATTGACTTCTTTATAATGAAGTTTATGCAATGTATATCAAGTTTTAATTGAAAATTAGATAGGGAGTTTGAAAAGATTGTAAAGTTGAATAACATTTGATTTTTCAACAAGTTTTCTCACAAAACTATTAGAATAACAATCAGCAGATTGAACTTCTATTTCAGAATCAAGTAGTTGAATTAAAATAACTGATGATTCAATGTTGAAAACTTTAAAGTTACTACTTAGTTCTATTCAAAAAGACTGATTATAAACTTATACTTATTCATTGATGGGAAAAATAAGTTTTTAAAATTTTAAATCCATGTGATGGAGAGAAAAGGAGTGTGGAATCCATTATTATTTGTTTTTCGCAAGATCTCGCAAAGAAGCTACTAGTATCTGAGACTTTCCTCAGGGACTAAGTACAAAAATGGATCTTTTGGGTGTCAGTGAATATCACCCCAATAAACATATATACATCCATAGATACATGGACGACGTCGCGTAATGGAGGATATATTCACGGAGCCATAAGATCAGCAGTAGCGGTATTGTCGTGTTATTCAATTCTGTTATATACATTTCCAGTAACTAGAGCTAGTAACTAGGGATTTGAATAAAAATTTATTTACCTCGATTTGTTTCAGGTATGTACTATGGAGTCAGCATATGTCTAGTTTCTTTTGCTTCGGCCCTGTCCGTAGTTACTCTCAACATTTATCATAGAGGTGTTAGAGGATCTGCAGTTCCAAAAATTTTGCGGACCATCGTTTTGGGAAAATTAGCACCTCTTGTTTTTATGAAATTTGAAAATCATCGAACACCCCAGGTGCAGGTAAGATTATCATAATATCGTAACATAATTTCACTCTCAATCGTACTTTTTGTTATGCTTAACATGTTATTCTTAACATTAACAATACAAATTCCTATTTGAAGGAATAATGTCATAATTTTATATCAATAATTTCCTTCATGGTTTTGATACTATTTTTGCTAGTTCATTTTTATCAATTTACAACATATTTATAGCTGGGTCTGCCTCTTCATTACCCTTATGATCTGAGTGGCCTGGTACTCAGGCTAAGGAAAATCTATTATGACTGCACGCCCCTTGTAGCGTCTCCAAACAGGAATTTGTCTGCATGGAACTAATTGCTTTTATAGCCACTACGCTATCGGGGTATACATGGCAATGGTTTTCTCCTCAAACTATTGCCTCTATAGCTTTAATAATTTTTGGCGATAAATAGTTCATTTATTAATAATTTTCACACATGATACATTTTATATAATAGTTATTTTTGTAACTAGTTATGAAAAGAGCGATATTGTTCAACAAGCGTAATATTTGCCAAAACGAGCGCTAGCGAGTTCTGCAAAATACTCGAGTTGAACCATGTCGCTCTCTTCATAACGTGTTTACGTACAATGCTTTATCTAATTCCGCGCTTTTATAATATTCCATAAAATCTTCAATTACAATGGTTATATTAAAGTAGATTCAAATGGTGTTAGAAGTATTGTTACTATAAAGTATTCACTCGGAAAATTGACTTACTTAAAATAACTGTATCATTAATGATGTCTATAAATTTTAAAATACTATTGAATTAAAATTATGGGGTAATTGTCAGTTGAAATAATGAAATAATTGTCAGTATTGACAGTACCTACCTAATTAATAAATTATTCTTTGAAACTCATATAGTATTTCTATGTTGAAACTTAAACAGTTACGTAAAGTTTTTACATAACTACTTTTCATAACTGATATATGAAAGTTATGAAAAATGTGACGTTACCTAACGTCAAGGAGTAACTTAAAGTGTCACATTTGATAGCGGAATTAGATAAATGTATTGTATTGTCAATACCAATATGTAATAGTTATTTGTGCAACCAGTTGGGAAATGCACAATTTTTCGTAATGAGTGGATACTGGATACTGCGAATCACGAAAAATAGTGTTTTACACAATATTTTTTCTGGTTTTGAATAAGATGTGATTACCTATTTGAATTCAAATTTGAAGTACTTGAAACGTCCCTACGAGCGCCCCTCGTAGATTCCTTTTAAGTCACCTAGTGAAATTGGATATGTTTATTTGTTACTATGGAAGCAAGTAATATCAATTAGTGGCAAAATTTACTTTTTCTACGACAACCTCGATAAAAGTTCATTTTATAACCGTAACTTCAATCATAAAGAAGCACATTTTGAACAGAATTTCATTTTTGCATCGGCTGCTAGGCAAGCTGCTAAGCAACAAATGCGAAATGGAATATTAATTCGTGTTAGGTCTAGGTTCACTCTAAAATCACGACGACTACACTAAATTATCACGTGTAGCGACAAATTGATGAAATGTCAGCAGATCGTTTCTGTCAAATTTTTAGTAGGTAACGAGTAATTTCATAGTTGTTTTCTATAAATATATTTTTATAGGCTTCTATTTCTGTGCAATGGGCTCGTTTACAAAAATTTTTAAATCACTTTCAACTGTCGTAAAACAATGTACTAAAGATAAAAATATGATTCTGAAAATTTCATGTCAATAGAATATGTCGTTCTCCTAATACAACCAATTAAACAAGCATACCGTAGCGGGGCGAAGACTATGACTGTGACGTCACCGCATATGAAAGTTAATGTGCACTAACATTACGCTTCTGACTGTAACGTACTTCGCATAGAATCTATTTATTTTGTATTAGGTACTTCTTACAAAATTTTCAAATGCGTGGACCTAATTGTAAAAAAGCAGACTCATTAAATGTTCCAGAAGTGGACTTGCTAATGATTATGAAGTTTTTTAATCAAAACACGAGTTTATTATATTATAATTTTATACTATGTGACACATCGTTTTTGGCTATTTTCGGGTTAGAAAGATGAGAAAATGTCAATATTTTCATAAATACATGCTCTCTCAAATGATATACAGGGTGATTCCAGAGGTTTTATTTTATTCCTGGTCTGGTGGACAAAGTTACGGAGATAACGGCCAATCAAAACTTTGAAGAGAGAAGTAAATAAATGTATTTTATTAGCTGAAATGATACCCGAGCATAAACTAAACTCAAAATGCTACAAAGTTGTTTGTACTGTTTTAGAGTTTGAAAAAATAGACGAAGCTTAGTGTTATTGTCCTGCTTCGGAGGGAGGCTGTAAGCATGTTATTACTTTTCTCATGTGGCTCTATCGTAGGAGGGAGGAGCCGTCCACTACGGAGACAGTGTTATCTTTATCACCAGCTAAGACCCTTAAAAAGTTTATAACTACCATGGTCTTTGGAAAGAAAAAAAATCAAGCGGTGATCAATGATAGTCTTTCAGAACACCTTGAAAAAGTAAAAAAAAAAGATAAATTACGAATAGTAGGCTTAGATATTACAATACATACTGAAAACGTACTTAAAATTCTTGAAAAACGAATTCCAAAGAATTGGAATTTTTTTAACTGAAAACTTCCCAATTATGGGAGCTTCTCCAGATGCTATTTATGATGAATGTGTAGTGGAAATTAAATCACCAATTTTGAAAAGAACAAGGAAATCTTATTTTGATGAAGCAGGTGATATCAGTTCCAAAATTTTACATCAGATTCAGATGCACACGCACCTCATTGGTAAAAAAAGCGATCCGGACTTTGAATCAAATGAAATATTTTCTTTTGAAACATACAATATACCTAAACCAGTTTTGTTGATGATCTACTAAAAAAGATTACCTGTTTTTTGGAAAAAAGCAATATTTAATAAAATTTAATTTGTGAAGAACTGACCCATTATTTTATTAAATAATTTTTGAACATTAATAACACCACAAGCTATAAGAACAATATTATCTACGTAGGTATTTTAGAAAATTTAGATTAATACTTATCAATGAATGCTTTGAGTCTTTTCATGCTTTTCTGCCATTCCGTTTTTTTTGCATCCTTATTAATATAAATAAATGTTTTGTTTGATGTTTTAATCGTAGTAATTTTACATTCTGGAACCGCACAATATTTATAGCTTTTTTTACTCTGGTTCTGGTCCATTGTGTCGAATAGTTTAAATTATTTCTAAACGTTCTTATTTCACAAACATAACACTGTTTAGAGTTTGCTAAAACGAATAATAAAAAATGATAAGCATATAAGCTACTAGCTAAGTAGTCATCTAACCAAAAATCGATCGGCGCGGTATCCGCTCTCTGAACGAGAGATTTCATAGGCGATGACGTCACGCCTGAAATTCGGTGAGGAGCGCTGTTCAATGTTTATAATTTTTTTTAGGCGACTTAGGAGTCTCGCTGACGTCTAATTTTTTGCACAAAGCCTCAAAATGATACGCTCTTCCTAATGGTGAAATAAAAAAAATATGTAAATGAGCCCATTCGCAACAAAATGGGCATCATTTTGTGCTCATTTCATAATATACTATTTCATCACCTGTTAGGAAATATTTCACTTTTCGTAACTGGTTAACGAGTTTTATAAAGTGTTACTTCATATGTCAAAATTGGAAAATAGTTATTTGTGGAAGCAGTGGGGAATAGTTATTTTCCTAACGAGTGCGGAAAGTGACTCGAACGACGCGAAGCGGAGTTCGGGCAAGCGGTCAAGGGAGGGAAAGACACTTTACGCATAAGTTGGGAACATTATTTTTTCTACGACCGTACATACAAAAAGTATACCAACCCATTTTTCAAAAGTTATTTTATTTCAACATATCTACATAATAATATACAAAACTTTAACCAAAAACTATTATTATTATTATTATAAATATTAATATTAGAAACACAATATGTTGCATTCTGTAAATTACTTAAAATTGCCGGTCCAGTGGAGTTATTTGGTGTTAACTGGTAAGTAGATGACGTTGATGAGGATGGCATCGGTTGCAGGTCACATAAAGATGACGATGAAGGTGACGGCATCGGTTTTAAGTCATTTGTAGATGAAAGAATTGTATATATTTTTCTGGTGGTTTGATAGTTTGATAGTTTCATGACACTACTTTAAAGAATGTACAGGGTTATATCAAAATATCTTCATTATTTTATATTTTCAAAAAATTTAAAATGCAACAAAAAGCTAGAAAGATGTAGATTTTATTTGATGGACTATTTATTCACCTGTTGTAATAGCTATAACTTCCGAAGTAAAAAACTTTCTAATAAGGTCAAAATTTGCATAATTTTACTTTCCCGCACGTTCGTAGAAAAAAGCACGATTTTTCGTAACGAGCGAATTTCTAGCCCACTGAGAAGTTGAATATCTCTATTAGTGATTAATAATTTTCTCTATTATCAACCTATATCAATAATGCACAAATTCAAATATTTTAAGCATTCAGGGATGTTAGCAACATAATTTTGTATACCCAGGATTGTTTTTAACATATTTGCTGCTTGAAGTTACCCATCAAGATAAAATTTATTTGAATAAAAATGCCATAAGTTCAAAATTTGCGCTCAACCCTAATTGACTGATGACAAACGAGTACGTTCATAATATATCGAAAACTGACAGTGTACTTATCAGTCAGACGACGGGGTAAACGCTTCTCGTGGTGCGTTTGTGAATTATTTTTAATTTTCGTCTTAAATTTGGCTGATGATGGAAAAAAATTGTATATACACCATGGTGGTGTATTCCGCTCGGTCAATAATAATAGCCTTCACTATCTTGGTGTATAATATACCACTGTCAAAATAAAGCTATAGTTGTTTTTCGACAATTTACAACAAATTTATGGATTAAGAAAGGCGTAGCGACATTCCATTCGCACTGAATTAATTTGAAAATTCCAGAGTGTTAGAATAAATGAGATAGTAGAATTAGGAAAATTATGTCACAAACACAAGGCGGATTTTGTAGAAAATTAAGTTTTTGCAAATATTGAACGCGAGACAAAAGGAACGTGTTTCTGTGTAGAATGCTTAAATGTGTACATTATTGTTTTCTCGGATATCCTTTCATCTCCCGACTAACATTTTGTTTTTTGAAAAAAATAGTAACAAATATTTCTAACTTCCTAACTCAATGAATATTTAACTAAGTGAATTTTCTTTTGAATAGGGGTTAACAGTTAGCGACAAAATAAAATGTATCTATACAGTGTGCTCCTTAAGTAATTGTACATAGAAGTACAGTACAATCTTCACTTCAAATTATTGCGATTTAAATCCACTAGCCTCAATAAAATGTTGATATTAAGAGAGATATAGGGTGTTAAACATGAAATTTCAATTTTCATTTTTTACAATAACTTTAACGCTTTTTGACGTATATATGCACAAAAATTTGGGGTTGGGAGTTTTTTGATATGAGAAATCATAATTTTGTATCCATTTCGATGTATTTTGTAGAGGGCGCCACATAGACCACGTATGCGGCATAAATGTGCGCAAAACTTTTTTGCCACATCATTACAACAAATCAAAGGTATACTTGTTAGTATCCCCAAATCTCAACGGTTTTAGAGATAATCACATTTTAGTGATTAACTTCAATGAAATTACGTTCGAAAAATGTAGTTGTGTGTACGATATTTATTATTTTTAAATATTGAAAGTACCATACATATTTTTCATGTTAACTGCTACTATACCCTAATACTGTTCATCTTAATACTAAAAAAAATATACCTGGAAATGTTATTGTCACTTCGATAAAAACTCCTCGTCCTCAATATCTAGTAAGCGGACGTCACTTTTACACAATGACAATGAGTCGCAAGCTTGGTTACTTATAATTTCACAGCAATTAAGTGTTGGATATATTCTGTCGTTAATTTATCTTGCCAAAAACCACTCGAGCTTTTCTTTTATTAGATAAATTTCTCTTTAACTCAAAGTTTTGCCAATCACTAAATTTGCTCGAAAAATTGACATTAGATAAAATCGCTCCACCTTCGGTGTCGCGATTTTATCATGTCAGTTTTTCTCGTAAAATTAGTGATTGGCAAAACTGTTTCGTTGCAAAGAGAAATTTATCCGATTAAAAAAAAGCTCTTGTGTTTTTACTGTTGACAAATACAATCACTTATTCATTTGTTCATCAATATCACCGTTCCTAGTATGAATTTCAATAACTGCGTTTTTAATAATTGTACATTAAAATTAAAATGTGTTTATTTTTAATGTTTCATAAATAAAGTTTGCATTGATATGTTTCCAAATTTCTCATTCATTAAATTGTCCTGCCGAATTACACTCGAGGTTTGTATTGATATTGGGTAAATTTGTGTTGTTCAAATTCTTTGCTTTCCTTTAGTTGACAGTTATTCTCGTCAAATTGCTAGGAAACAGTTTCTCATTAAACAACTCAAATTTACCCGATAATTGTGCAATTATAAGTGAATAAAACTCATGCAGTTAATCACTAAAATGTGATTATCTTCAAAACCGTTAAGATTTGGAGATACTAACAAGTTTACCTTTTATTTGTTGTAATGATGTGGCTTCAATTATTTTCTACAAAAGTAGCGCTAATGTGAAAGGCAAAAAAGTTTTGCGTACATTTATGCCGCATACGTGGCCTATTTGGCGCTCTAGAAAATACATCGAAATATGATTTCTCATATCAAAAACCCCCAACCTCAAATTTTTTTGCATATAAGTCAAAGAGCGTTAAAGCTATTTATTGTGAAAAACGAGAATTAAAATTTCATTTTGAATACCCTGTATCTCTCTTAATATCAACATTTTATTAAGGCTAGTTGGTTTAAATCGCAATATTTTGAAGTGAAGATTCTACTGTACTTCTATGTCCAATTACCACTCTATATATTTAAAGCCACTCCTTAAGGTTCAAAATACAAAAAAAGGATGTACAGAGCTCAAGTATCGTGAGGGTTTTGTATCACAGCCGATCTTATGATAGTATTAACATTGTTTTGAGATCTTCTGCTCTTTTTTTTTAATTTTGTACTTTTTTAAATTGAACACCCTATATGTTATTTGGTGCTGAAAATCTGCAACAGCTGAAAACAATTATTTAGATATTTGTCATTTCAAAGGAAGGTTCACATTTAAGTAATAAACACAGGAAAATTTAGAAAATACGACGTAACAGAAGATTTTGAAAATGTTCTATAGTGGCTTTGGGACCTCCAAAATTTTGCAACATATTTTCCAACATGAGCGACAACTAAAATCTTCTTATCTTCAATTCAATCCTATCTTTTAACTCCTGAATATGGGTAGTGTTTTTTCAAGTAACCTCATAGGATTTATAGAGAATTATTATGTGGGGTCACTCGATAAAACCACACCTTTCAATTATTGTTATTGTCTTCCAATTATTTTGTCAACTATTCTTCCGGTCCATACATCAAGTTTTCCTGGATACTGGGGATATCTAATATCTTAGTTACTAAAATATTCATGAACGACTTGCAGATTCAATTTATAAGCAGCTGTTCCCAGGATCCCGTTTTAGGCGAACTCGAAAGAATTTCTCTGTATATGTGAGTAGGTATACGTGAAATTCGAAATATTCCAAAACTTTTCCCTCGAGTTTTTTAGCTATAGCAATGTACACTAAATCATTCATTAAGGCCCCTATTAATAAATAGGTAATGCTATAGGCAACTAAACATACAATTATATTCAAAAAAATATATCTCGATTGTTAATAGTCAGTTTTAATGGATCGTTAATGGTCGGGATCCAGGTTTAGTCAAGCTTTCCTTAGTTTGGAAAGGTAACCTAGGAAACTTGAGAAATTAAATTATCCCATAGGGCAACTCCTCGCGACGTCAGGCCCTGCGGGATCTGATGATAAAGAAACGTTATTTACACAACACTTTGTTCTTGCTACTTATTTAGTTTAGTGCTTTTTTATAAAAAAGAGGATCATTAAATCAATACAAAAGAACCAAATTACAAATCCAAAGTCTATACAAATAATTGTTTTCTCTCAGGGCTATTGTGGGTCTACATACCCTATTATTCAATAAACATTATGCTCAAAATGTAGAGAAGTCGCGAAGAAACCAAACAGAACTATTTCTCATAGCACCGTCAAGATTTCAGACAAACGCTTGTGGATTTGATTCACCCCAATTTATTTTATTGGTTGAGTTTCGTTTAAAATCACTTGCAAAGTGCATCCAATTTTCGTGATGTTTCTCTTTGGCTTTTTCAGGCTGGTTAGAAACGGAAATCAAAATGCAAATGTGAATTTTCGAATTTTCAATACCAAGTTTTTCAAAAGTTACTACAAAATACGTCTTATTATCTGTTAGAAACACAGTAAAAGTTTATTTAGTTATACAACTTGCTTCCGTATATTCGACGGAAAAGTTTCAAATGCCGAAGGGATTTTCTCTGCTTACACAATGCATTAATGAAATGGTACATTCCATTGTTGTCATCATTATAAAAATGCTTTATCTTCAATTGTAGAGTTTGTATCAGGGTTTGTTTTAGATCAACTTTTACGTTACTTTTTGTGAATTGTTTCACTATCTTTTTATAATTTCTGATCTTTCGACTTTTCTGAATTAATTACTTGATTTTCTTCCCAGTCATAAGCTTGAACCAGTTGTTGTGAGAACAGCTGAATTCATGTTGTTGAATCCACGAAATACATTTTTGCATTCTTTGGAACTAATTCTAGAACTTCACTTACTTGATTTAATACCAAAACCCATAGCAGGTAGTCGTTAATCCGCTAACAATAGCACAGTATACTCGTTTCTTCGGAAAGCGAGAATATAATGCCTAATCGTATAATATACATAATAATATAAAATATTATTTGAGACAAATTTTGTTTAATTGATTTAATTATTCTATTATCTATTCGGGTTTCGAAAGATATATTTCTGAATTTTTATTTTTCGATACATAAGTATTTTTTACGATAAATATAAATATTTTACTCTAATTGTGTAAATATAAAAAGGATAGGTTGGTAATAACTGTACTTGATAATATAAGTATACCAGTTATTATTCAATAAACGTAACTTTGATACTTCCTACTGCTTAGTACAAAATATTTTTTATAATGTGGCCATTATTAAACTTCATGTTTTTTATTTGAAAATTCTTTTAATAATAACTGCCAATTAGATGTGATAAATCCAAACGTCGTAAACGATGGGACACTCTGTTTGTTTCAAAAGTTGTTTAATTTATTTAATTCTAATTGATAAATAATAGTTAAATGTGTTTTTGGTAGATTTAGTGATTTTTTTTGTACAAAATAAATTCAATTTAAGTTTCAGTATCTAAATTTTACTGGCAACGGACTGTTACTATTTAAGCGAACATTCCACCGGGTACGGCGCTGCACGCTGCATTGACGGAGCGGCAAGATGCGTCGCTGCATAAATTTTAAATTACATAGTGGCTTATGGGAATGATTCCACCGAATCCGTTGCAGCAAAGTCAATGCAGCGCAGTACGGCGCATCGCTGCGTGCAGTGATTTCGGCATCAGTTGAAATTTTTTACCGTACGCGACGGACCGAAATATGGAAGAAAAATTAATTGTTGCTGTCGAAAGTCATCCTGTCCTGTACGACAAAAGTTTAAAAAATTATAAAAGTGCAAATATGCCTGGAAGGAAGTTGCCAAAAATTTAGATATAAAGGGTAAGAATATTTATCAATTAACTAGGTGAATTTTTATTATATCATATTAAATAACTAGAAATGTAAATTGAAATAAATAATTTTAATGTGTAATTGCATCATACTGCCAAGGAACTTCGCCAGCAGGTGACATAAACCAATCTGCATAAGCATTACGAATATCTAATGCCTGTCTTCCCGGTCTAGAATATCGATGTTTTTCTCGTTGCGTTGCAACGTTTTGTACAGATGTAGACGTAAACTTGGAAATATTCTGATTGTTTCCAGTATCTAATAAATAATTGTGAAGTGTGCAACATGCAACTACTATTTCATTAGCAAATTCAACGTTAACGTCGATGCGTTTTAGTAATATTCTCCATGTATGTGCAGTTATGCCAAAAGCGTTTTCGACGACTCTCCTCGCTCTGGATAACCGATAGTTATAGATTCTTTGACGTTCAGTTAAGTTCCTTCCAGGAAATGGTCGTAATATATTTTCTTTCAATGGGAATGCTTCATCTGCAACTAATACTAAAGGGAAAGAAGTTTCTGTGAACGGAAGATCTTGATTTTCTGGCAAATTCAAATTTTTATCGTTCATCAACCATGATTTTCCAAACGAACAGTTAGCAAAAATTCCACCATCGCTGTTTGATCCATACGACCCAACGTCTATCATTATATATTTATAATTGGCGTCAACAACGGCCATTAATACTGTAACGTTTATTCTAATTTATATTCACAATTAATTTATATTTACAGATTTATATTCAAATACAGTCCTTATTTAATAATTTATATATCACACTAAACACACACTAACTAATTTATATGAGAGTCACTTTATCGAGGCGCGATTGCTTTCTTTCAGTATCAACACTAACTGACTAACTGACTCCGCTGCGATGCTCGTCGCCTATTTATACTCGCACGTATGTTTTTCTAGAAACCTCTAGAACTCGAAGTTTTGGCGGATGCGCCGGGTTTTTCTAGATGTTACGTTTTCCAGATCATTCTTGAAAATACGGCGGAGGAGCCATAGTCGTATCATATGGGAATTTCACTGGGGGCACTAATTGAGCACATTAATGCAGCAGCTCGCGCAACATTGCCCCCTCCTTAAGAGACAGTTCCTCCTGGAACTAACTAGGAAACTGAAACGAGATGACTGTATCGGCAACTGGTTCCCTTGTTACATTTTCCAGTTGCATGGAAGTAACATGCGACCGTCTTCTCTGTTGCCTGTGTCTCCCTTACTTGGCCGCAGACTAGTACCTGCACTTCGGTGTCTCGGAAGATTACTTCTACCATGTTACGGATTATTCGCCAATCTAAATGCCTACATTCAATCTGGGGCATGGCTAGCCTATGCACGTCCAATTCAAGCACATGCTCCCTCAAGCTTCGTAATGCTTTCCAGACATCCTCGTACGTTGGTCTTTCGTCGAAGGTGTTTCTCGTCACTAGGTGGAAATTGTAGCGGGAGCCAACTTGCAGCTTCAGAGCTTTACCTGGTACTGGTAACTGGTCTTGCAAACGTCGGGCGCCACTCTTCTTTATGAACAGAGATGCCAGTCCGCGTGCATCGGTTACGCTGGCAGGGATGTTTATTGCCAGTGAGTATTCCTCTGGAACGGTAAGCATGTCTTGTCGTCTCTCAGTGGTGACGCCGAATCTTGCTTTTCCGGTACCACCATAAGCACCCATGAACTCTACAAAAGCAGGATCGGCTACTTCCTGAAGCTGGTTTACTTCTTCATCGTGGTCACCCTCGAATGGCGCTAATCGGTTACGGTGTACCACCTTTGGCTTTCCGTTTGGGATCTTGCTGATACGATAGATGACATCGTTGATTCGTTTCTTCACGAGGTACGGACCGTCCCAAGCTTTCTGCAACTTTGGAGAAAAACCCTTTTGTCTTCTTGGGTTATGCAGCCAGACTTTGTCTCCTTCGTGGAAACCTCCTTCTGTAGCTTGCGTATCGTACCTTTTCTTCATCCTATCGCTAGCGATCTGGAGATTCGATCGAACCAGCTCGTGTACGTCGTCCATTCTTTTTCTCAGCTGGGTCACGTAATCTTCACCAGCTATGTCTTCTCCGGGTCGGCATCCAAATTCAAGGTCGCAGGGTAATCTCATTTCGCGTCCGAACAGAACTTTTGCTGGTGTTTGGCCGGTAGACTCATTGATGGCGGATCTGTAGGCCATCGCAAATAGCGAGAGATATTGGTCCCAATCTCGCTGATGGTTAGATACTACTTTAGACAGGTATTTGCCAAGGGTTCTGTTCATTCGCTCTACCATTCCGTCCGACTGTGGATGCAAAGCTGTAGTTTTCGTTTTCTTCATGCCGAGCTTTTCACAAACTTCCTGGAACAGCTGGCTTTCGAAGTTTCTGCCCTGGTCGCTGTGTATTTCCAGGGGCACTCCATATCGGCAAATGAACTCATTCAAAAGCACGTCGGCAACGGTTGCGGCTTCTTGGTTTGGAATGGCATACGCTTCTACCCATTTTGTGAAATAATCCATCACCACCAAAATGTACCTGCTGCCATTTGCTGTCGGTGGAAACGGTCCGGCAATGTCCAGGGCAATGCGTTCAAAAGGGCTTCCGACATTGTACTGCTTCATAGGAGCCTTTCTTCTTCCTTGTGGTCCATTGGTCGTAGCACAGGTAGTGCACTTCTTACACCAGTCCTTCACATCTTCGGAACTGTGCATCCAATAAAACCGTTCTCGCACTTTCTGGAGGGTCTTCTTCACACCTAGATGTCCTCCTGACGGACTGTCGTGTAATTTCCGCAGTACTGCTGCTACCCTTGTTCTTGGAATCACCAACTGCCTTTTACTTTCGGAACCTTCATCGTTCTCGATTACTCGCTGTAGCAAACCGTTTTCCAGAACCAGCGAGTCCCACTGGGCCCAATACGATTTCATCGTTGGCGAGTACCTTGAAATCTCCTGCCAAGTAGGTCGACAGTTTTCCTTTTTCCAATGTCGGATTTTCTTCAAGTCGGGATCGTTCTCTTGTTCCTCTTCCAATTTTTCCGGTGTCCATTCGTCGCTGGTCACCGTGGTTCTTCGAATGGCAGCTTCCTTAGCTTCTGTTTTGGTGCAGTGAGAGCACTCTGCTGGGCATGGTCTTCTAGAGAGTGAGTCTGCATTTCTGTGGCTTATTCCGGCTCTATGCTCAATGGTGAAATTATATTCTTGGAGCCGCTCGATCCATCTGGCGATTTGACCTTCAGGGTTCTTAAATTGCATAAGCCACTTAAGTGCGGCATGATCGGTTCTAATCACAAATTTCTTCCCATGCAGATACTGATAGAAGTGCTCCACGGACTTCACTACTGCTAGGAGCTCTCTTCTTGTGACGCAGTAGTTTTGTTCTGGTTTGGAAAGAACTTTACTAAAATATCCCAGAACTTTCTCTTGTCCTCCTTGAACCTGTGATAGCACTCCTCCAATTCCAACATTGCTAGCATCAGTATCTAGTATAAATTCTCCCTCTGGTAGTGGATAGCCGAGTATAGGTGCAGTAGTCAAGTGCTTTTTCAAGGTTTCGAACGAAGTTTGACAGTCTTCGTCCCAGCGAAACTCCCTTGCTTCCTCTGTAAGTCGTGTCAAGGGCTTAGCGATATCTGCAAACTTCTTTATAAATCGCCTGTAGTATGTACAGAGTCCAAGGAAGCTTCTAACTTGGTGCTTGTCGGTGGGTCTTGGCCACTTTCGTACGGTAGCAGCTTTTCCTTCGTCTACAGCTACACCATCCTTGCTGACTACATGGCCTAGATAATTGACTTTGTTTTGAAATAGTTGACATTTCTTGGGGTTGAGCATCGGTTGGGCAGCTTGCAACCTTTTGAAGACACCTTCCAAATTCTTTCGATGTTCTTCGAATGTCCTTCCTAAGACTATGATGTCATCAAGGTACACTAAGCATGTCTTCCAGGACAACCCTCGCAATACGTTTTCCATCAGTCTTTCGAACGTTGCGGGGGCATTGCACAGCCCAAATGGCATAACGGTGAAATGCCATAGTCCAGATCCGGTAGTAAACGCTGTCTTTTCTTTATCGGCTGGATCCATTTCTACCTGCCAATATCCAGACTTCAGGTCCAAGGTAGAAAACAATTTGCTACCGGCCAGCGTATCCAGAGTATCGTCGATTCTCGGTAGAGGATAGCTATCTTTCTTTGTAACATTGTTCAATTGCCGGTAGTCCACACAAAACCTCGTGGTTCCATCCTTCTTCTTTACCAGAACTACCGGAGAGACCCAAGGGCTGGTAGAAGGTTCTATTACCTTGTCCTCTTCCATCTCGCGAACAATTCTCTCCGCTTCCTCTCTTTTGGCCTGTGGTAGCCGTCGAGCCGATTGTCTTATCGGCTTAGCGTCGCCGGTGTCAATTTTGTGTTTGACAGCAGATGTTCTTCCTGTCTTTCCTCCTTTTGGTACAAAAAGAGATCGGTATTGTAGCAAGAGTTCTCTGATTTTTTTTCTTCTCTTGCATGCTAAGGGATTGTCCAGCCACTGCTATCATTTGTTCAAATTTATTGTTGGCATCATTGGAAGTTTTTGTTTGATGAATTATTGACGCCACTGGTCGCAAGTTCCAATTTTGGTCTCCTTCTTGATAGTTATGGGATGGTCATTTACATTTATAATGCGTACAGGTATTTCTTCGGCAGCCATGACTAACCCTTTTCCTATCAGGATTCCTCGACCAACCTCTTTATCATGATTCCATGGTTCCATCATGACCGGTGTCCCTTCTTCGACGGTTCCTTGTAGCCTTGCCACAGTGAAAAATTCACTCCTTGCGGGTACAACTGTATCCTCCTGTACGGCTACATCAACAGTCTTATCCTCGTGTGGGTGAAGGAATACTTCCTCAGAACCTACTCTAATCACTCGGTTCTTGAAATCCAGCTGGAAGCCATGTAGGTTCATAATGTCCATTCCGAGTATTATGTCCTCTTCGATATCAGCGACAACGACAGTGTGGGTGAACTTCTCTGCGCCAATTCCCAATTGCACCGGTAGTTCTCCATGGACATTGGCGCTTTCACCTGTGGCAGTCCTGAGTCGCAGTCTCGTCGGTAAAAGTCTTTTCCGGGTGTTAACAGTCTCGGGGCGAATAATAGTCCTCGTTGCTCCAGTGTCCACCAATAGTGTATACTTCCTACCATTAACTTCACCATCCACGTATACACTATCATCGCGACATTTCAGAGAGGCTATTAGAATGAGAGGGTCTATGGAAGGTCTACGGGTCGAAGCTGCCCTCTGAAAGTCGACCCTTCCTAGTTTTCCTGCTGGGCGTCTTTGTTTGTAGCAGTTCTCGGTCGCTTGCACGAACTGCGTACATGTCCCATTTCTCCACAATTCCAGCATCTCACAGCTTTCGATTTTCCATGTGAGATGCTTTTCATCATGTTGACGATCTGGTCAAGCTTGTTCTCCACTTCTTCGTCTGCTACAGCCCTCACCTTGCCATATACTCCGGAAGCCTGTGTAGCTGCTTCGTACTCCAAGGCTGCAGAGAGTACGTCGACCAGTGTCTTGTGCCGAGCCAAGCGTAGAGTTCTCTGCATTTCATGGTCACGAACTCCGTCGATGAATGTCTGTACCCCTAAACATTCCATGACATTCTCCGGTGCCGATGGATAGGCAAACCGCACCAACCTCGCAATGTCTGCTTCGAATTCCTGCAGAGTTTCGTCGCGTTTTTGTTTGCGGTTTTTCAGCTGCGACTGGTACAGATGCTCCAAGTGTTCTAGGCCATATCTCATGTTCAATCGCTTTTTAAGTTGCTCAAAATCTTCGGTCTCTTCCACTGGTATGGTCTGGAGGATATCCATGGCGTCTCCTCTAAGGGCAAGAGTTAAATTCAACGCTTTTTCTTTCTCACTCCAGTTGTTTGCCTTTGATGCCGCCTCGAATTGCTTAAGATAGTTCGGCCATGACGTTTTGCCATCGAATGTTGGCAGTTTCACTCGGCTGTTAATATCGTTTTCCATTTTCGGTTTCAACTCTACTTTCTCTTTCAGTTCGTCGTTGTTCGGGGCTTGCCTAGTGTTAATAGCCGGGTTATTACTAGTCTTCTTTTCGATTTCTTTGATTTTTTGTTCCATTTCTTGCTCCATTCTTTTAATCTTTTCTTCCATGGCAGAAATTTCATTTTTCATGTCCGCTGAAAGTTTACTTTCCATGGATGAAATTTCGTTTTTTATATCCGACATTTTATTTTCCATATCCGCCGAAATTTTATTTTCCATGTCCGACATTTTATTTTCTATGTCCGCCGAAAGTTTACTTTCCATGGATGAAATTTCGTTTTTTATATCAGACATTTTGTTTTCCATCGAAGACATTTTATTTTCCATTGACAGAATATTGGCAGAAATATCGTCTTTCATAGTAGAGATCTTCTCGTCCATATTAGCAGAAATATCGTCCTTCATAGCAGATATTGACGAGATTATGGTGGAGGACTCGTCATTGAATAAGAATGTTTCTGGATCCAAGTCTTCACTTTCCAGTGCTGTTTTCAGTCTTTCAACCAATTCACTCTTCTTACCGCACGTTTCCAACTCGCGATTTTCTAATTCTGCTTTTAGCTCCGTCACTTTCAGGTCACATAGTCTTTTAGCCATTTTTACGTGATTATTTATTTATATTATCCCACTTCTGACACCAATGTAACGTTTATTCTAATTTATATTTACAATTAATTTATATTTACAGATTTATATTCAAATACAGTCCTTATTTAATAATTTATATATCACACTAAACACACACTAACTAATTTATATGAGAGTCACTTTATCGAGGCGCGATTGCTTTCTTTCAGTATCAACACTAACTGACTAATTGACTCCGCTGCGATAATCGTCGCCTATTTATACTCGCACGTATGTTTTTCTAGAAACCTCTAGAACTCGAAGTTTTGGCGGATGCGCCGGGTTTTTCTAGATGTTACGTTTTCCAGATCATTCTTGAAAATACGGCGGAGGAGCCATAGTCGTATCATATGGGAATTTCACTGGGGGCACTAATTGAGCACATTAATGCAGCAGCTCGCGCAACAATACAATCGAGAAACCTCCTTTGTAATTAAAAAAATTTGATCCTGAATTTTTGGGGGCAAATATGTGAATATGCTTGCCGTCGATGGCACCCACACAATTTGGAAAGTTCCATTTTTTATAAAAATCGTTTCGTATTTCATTCCATCTTTCTTTGTTCACTCTTGAAATGTGTAACGGCATAACTATATTTTTTATAGCAATGCAGGTTTCCTTGACTATTTTATTCACAGTTGTTTCTCCTGAAAGACATGCCAGTTGCCAGATATCTGGAAAGAAAAAAATTTTAATATTAAAAAAAATCTGTTTTGTCACTTCTGGATGTTTGTTCTTCAAAAATAACAAGAAGTACCAAACAATAAATTCCGTTTTTCAGATTCTGACGTTGAAGGGCTCGAAAATATTAAAAAAAGATGGAGAACTCTACGTGACGCCTTCATCAAAAATTACAGGTCATCCAAAAATGAGAAAAGCGGATCAGCTGGAGGAAAAAGAAAGAAATGGGTATTTTATGATCAACTTCTTTTCCTAACCCCCTTCATCGATTTTAAGGAAACCATTGGAAATTATAACAGTGCCCAAAAAGAGGAATGCACATCTAAAGAGGAAGGAAACGTAAAGGAAAATTACGATGAAGATACTTTTATCGAACAAGCTACAACAAGTCAAGAAACGTCAATTTTAGATGAACGAGAAACGTTTGCCACTCCGACGACTTCTACTGCTACTTTAGCAACTAAAAAACTACATAATAAACAAAAAATAAAAGAAAAACCAGCCAACATAACTGATGCTGAGCTTTTAGAAATAATTTCCAAAAAAGACGACTCGGATGAACAGTTCATGTTGAGCTGCGTGCCTACACTGAAGCTGTTGAGCCCGAGAGATAATTGTTTCGCTCGGATTCAAATACAAAATTTACTTTTTAATTTAGCTTTCGGAGAAAGCAGACCATCGACGAGTGGCTCCAATTTTAGTCGGCCATCATCTAATTTAACCTATACGCCAATGAATGAAGACTCCACTTCAACACAATTTGATAACAACAGTTTTATGGAAGATACCGCGAATAATTTTTATAATTTGTAAAACCGATTTAAAAAATAAAGATTTAAAATCTTAAAATGAAATTAATTTAAATTTTAAGTGTTATTTACCTTAATGTAACAGCCAATCTTTCTCTTGATGAAATAGCATCTCTAAAATTAGTATTTTCTTTGCTAATTGCATTTTCCAACAATCTATTCAAATTGATGAACTGATCGAAATTCGTTCTGAAGTATTGAAAATATCTTTGCGGATATTCTTCTAGTTCTTGGCAAAGCCGGTGATATTCACCACATTCCAACCTGCTTGTATTCAGGGGATGGACCCAATAGCTAGCTCGTCGTCTTCTTCTCCTTAATAAAATGGCTAACGCTATTTTCTTTTTGTTCAATACCATGTTAATTCGAAATCGACCGAAAGAATACTGCACTTTGCTGCACTAGGTGGAATGATATTCAACAAGACTCTACTGCTGCAGCAAGTGACGCTGTGATGATACGCCAATGCAGCGTGCCGTGCCGTACCCGGTGGAATGTTCGCTTTACTGTACAATGCGGGATTTATAAACTTTCATCACTAGATGCCGAGTCAACGAAATATTGCGAAACGTTCTTTACCTAATTATTTGCCTAGAGCGCAAAAGTGGCTTCCAGGTATTCAAAATTTAATCAAATTTACGTAACTATTTGAACTTTAAACCTGTTCTGGAAAATACTAAGCTTGTATTTAATTAATTTTTTTAGTAGGTACAGAGCTAATGGCCAAAGTAGTCGATGCTCTTTAACATAAAAAAAAATTTCACTTTTAAAAAATAACCAATTCATGAATCTTTGATAAATCAAGCTACTTTCTAACAAAAACAAACACTTGAATTGAACGGAAAATGCTCGTCAATATTCTTATTTCTACAATTTGATATCGATACTTGGTTCTGTTTGTCTGCTGTGCAAGTATATTTTTATTATACTTAACAGAAAATACTACATTTTCAACTGTTTATAAAATACAGTAAATATGACATTTTCGGAACAGCGCACGGAAATTTTTTCCCGATCCCTATTTCCGTGCGCTTAATAATAAACATAGATATCCATAATACTAGATATCCTAGTTCAACAAAAAGAAATGCAAAAGGGATTGAGCTTCAACAATAATACGAATTGTACAATAAATATTACTATTAATAATAACGGTTCTGTCCAAAATTAATTTTCTTAGAATTACCTACTTGTATTTTTTTTGTTAATTTGAGTTGTGTGTACTTACATTTTTACTGTTTTAAAAATAAAAATAAATATTCCCGA
>CAJUYG010002761.1:0-27552 GCA_910591675.1 Galerucella calmariensis
GAAACGGCGATCGCCGGTCAAGTCGCATGCAAAATGGACGAGCAAATAATTAATTGGTTCGAGAACATGAGGAATTATACGTATATGTCCCACAGAAAATATATGGATACACCCCACAAAAACAAATTGTGGGATGAAATATGGCAAACATTAAGAACAGGTAAGCATATAAACAAATTTTTGAATTTATTATTAAATAGCTACGTACAATATTACACATTATATGTTATATTTTATCATTTTGCCATGACACCGAACCCACTTCAGAGTTGAAGAAGGCAGTAAATTTTTCTCTGACTTGAAATGCCTCTAGTCGGGCATTGTTACCAATACCAGGCAATGCCATAAAAATAGGTTGATTCTGTTCACTTGAATACGAGCTTTCTGACAAAACTGAAGTACCGTTGCGCAAAAAATTATGCAAAATACATGTGGTTAGGATGATATTTTCTATATAATTGGGTTTCGAGTAAATTTTTCTAAAATACAGTCTAAATCTTTGTGCTAAAATACCAAAGGCATTTTCTACAACACGCCTAGCACGACAAAGACGGTAATTGAAAATTCGTTTTTCCACATCTCCTTGAACTTGTAACTCTGGATACGGTCTCAATAAATTTGCTTTTAAGGGAAATGCTGAATCGCCTACAATAACGTACGGTGCTTCAATATTCGTTCCAGGTAAGTTTTTACAGTCCGGAATGTCAAAAGTGCCATTATTCAATGATTTCTCCAATCTCGATGTAGAAAAAATACCACCATCACTGTTTTTCCCATAAGAGCCAATATCTATCGCTATGAATTTATAATCGGCATCGACCAATGCTAGTAGTACTACCGAAAAGGTTTTCTTATAATTGAAATAGTTCGATCCGCTGTTAGAAGGAGCTGTTATTTCTATATGTTTGCCATCCAGTGTCCCAAGACAATTGGGGAAATTCCATGTAGTCCAAAACTGTTCAGCAGTCTTCTCCCAGTCTTTTCTACGCGGTGTTGGTATGCATACAGCCAATAATTTACGGATTACTGCATTGCACACTTCTTGTACAATTGCATGAACAGTGGAATGACCAAGGCGGTAACTAAATGAGATGGTCTGGAATGAATCACCGGTTGCAAGAAATCTAAAACAAATATAATTTTACCATATATCAATAATGAATCATTACAAACACTTATGTTTAAGTCAAAAAAAAGAGAAAAGAGTGAATAGAACAACCTGACATATACTATTAAAAGTTGCAATCGAATATTAGCTGAACAATAAAAATTTTGTACTACTCATTACTATTTCTCCATATTTAGGTTATTATTGTACGATTTTGCATTTGCTATTATCTCATAGGTACGACATGCCTAAGATATGTCTCAACAATACATTTTTTTTTAGATCCCCGAAAATGCAAACAAAGATGGGAATCGCTTCGTGCGCAATTTCGAAAACACATCAGGGGTCAAAAAACAAAGACCGGACAGGCCGCCTCTTTCCAAACGAAGTGGAAATACGAAGATCATATTGAGTTTCTCAGAGCTTGCATGAAAGACAAAGTGAGAATAACCTCAGTAACGGGCGAAAATGAAGATCCTTCATTTATTGCGGATGAAGAAGATGAAAATGATACGCTTACACAAATCTCAGAGCCACCTACACCACCTACGCCACAAATAGCAAAAGCATCCAGTTCGGTGTTACGAAAAAGGAAAATCCCTGTTGCTGCTACAGAAACTGCTTCCAGTACTCTAATGAAGCACATCCTAGAGGAGGAGAAGAAATTGAAAAAGGAAGAACCCAAATCTGAAATGGACGTGTTTTTTGATTCCATCAGAATGACTGTGAATAAATTCAATCCCTATGATAAATTTTTGGCCAAACAAAAAATTTTCCAAATTGTCACGGAAATTGAAGCCAAATACATGGATCAATATTGGAATCAACCTACAAACTACCAGATCACTCCACAACAACAATTTACAGATGGTATTGCAATTCCACCCTCCAGATCCACTCAACACCATTCAGATTTTGCTCCATCCCACAGTACAACCCGACCATCTTCTGTGGTGTCATCAGTACCTACCTACCATCAGCTCACTCAACAACAATTCACACATAGTATTGCAATTCCACCTACTACATCCATTCAACACCAATCATATTTTGCAACATCCCCCAGTACTTCAACCCGACCATCTTCTGCTGCATCATCAGTACAAGAAACGCCACCAGATAGTGTTGCTTCGTCTGCCGCCTCATTCTTAGAAACTTTTTCCACTTAATATTATATTTCATATTTCCATGTATTAGGTATTACTTTTAAGTTAAGATGAGTGTTGAGTTTGACAAACACTATATGTTTTCTGGTGTTAAACATTAATATACCAAAATAAATTTATTTTCAATTACACAACCACTTTTAAAACTTCATTATTCAATTGACACAACCCCGAATTTATTCAATTTAGAAATACTCCGGTAATAAAGTGAACGAAAATTTTCTTAATGTAGTTACTCACCTTAGACAAACAGCAAGTTTCTCCAAAGAGGAAATAGACTCCCGAAACGTGGTGTTCTGCTTGGTCAAATCACTTTTTAAAATTTCATGTAATTGGTGAAATTCGTTAGGGGACATCCTAAAATATCTGTGGAATTTTGTTTCATCATCAATCAACTCTTTATATAGAGTAGAAAACTCTCCTTTTCTCTTGCGCTGCCTTAGGATAGGATGCACCCAATATCGTCGAGCTTTGGGAAGTGAGATTTGTTTTTCCTCATCCAAAACAATGGCTATTTTCATTAATGTATTTCGCGAAAACATGACTGTCTGGAGATTTCGACCGTACATATCGTCTTTGACCGGACAGTGTGAATGCATTATAAAAATTGCGATCGTGACTTGACTGTGACTGGACCGTGCCTGGCTGGCACGTGTAGTGAGAATCAGCCTTTAGGATGTGGCTTGTAAGCTGCAATAGGGAAGATTTGGTTGGTAGATTAGATAACCTTAACAAAAGTCACAGACTCTGTCAGGACCACTTTGAGGTGAAGATGTTTACAAACGAGTGTCGTAACCGTTTAAGGCCGAGTGCAACACATACATTATTTCCATCACTAGAGGGATCTTCTGTCGATCTAGATCACAGTTATATTCCACTCCTAGGAGCTGTGAGACCTTGCCGATGGTGGAGTGCAACGATTATACACCCTACAGGATTGCTTATTTTCATTTAACTCTGTGTTCGCCTCGCTCAAGTCGGACGAATACGTCATCACTGGACCTAACCTTTTTAATTTTATGGTTAATCGTGTGTTTTGACGTTATTTTATCCGTTTTTTCAATTTTGAAAGTGTTGTTTATTAATAAAGGTGGTAAGTAAACTTCTCTAATAATTGTCATTCAAGAAAGTCTATAGATGCGAAACACGTTATTTCAGTATAAATACAAAATTTTTGGATTCGAGTTTCAATGTATACATTTCAAATACCAAAGGTGGATTCATGGAAGCTAAAATAAAAATTAATTGAAATCTAAAACTTAGAACAGAGAACCATGTAAAATTTAATGTAAATGATCATGCAAAAAAATAAGAAATTAAGATATAAGCTAAAACTAAAAAGAATGCCTTACTTTCTCAGTTTCTGGCATAAACATCTAAATTACATCACAATGGTTTTATATGTTCTTAGTTCTGTTATAAAGTAATATAGATTTTAATTTTTGCTTGTATGAATCCTTCTTTGTAAACTTCGAACAATTATTAGGATTAATTATAATAATTATCAATCCCAGAAAAAAAAACGGTTGGAGAGAAAAAATGTGAGTACGACAAGAGATGAACAAGGTTTTAAAAAAATTGAAAAAAATTGTTTATTAATAAATTTTTTAGCAGTGCATAAGGCGTCTATTTTATTTTCCCCATAAGAAAACAAGTATATTATAATGCTGAGTTTACCCATCAATTAACACAGCTCGTACATTTGCTTCTCTTTCTGTGCAAAATAAATGCAAGTTTCTTCAATTCAAAGTTATTGTTTCAATCGTTAATTTATATTTTATAACTACTTATACTACTAAATATAATTTTTTAAATAACATATCACCAAAAAAAATTAATTCATTATTATTTTTTTGCAAATACACAAGAAAAACGTGAAAATTATTGACGATTGCAATATATTTTAAATTGGTCGAGGTCCACTGGTGACGTAAGCAAGCTCCCACTCACCGACGAAAGATTTAAGCGAATAAGCAATCCTGTAGGGTGTATAATCGTTGGGTGGAGTGGCCCAGTAACTTCATCCCTTCTCGAGCCGTAAGGACGGGAAGGGACGAGTGAAGCTAAGAAACAGCTCGAAAATGGTCAGTGGGGTACTGGTGGGGCTACTGATGTCGAGCAGGTAGCACCAATAAATGCCAGTAGAAAATTCAATACGCCCAAGTTACATCCGAACACACTGACAAGTCCTACCGGATATGGAGGGCGAACGGCGAGCTCCCGGCGCCGTAAAACGGGGACTTCTCGGCTATGGTATGGTAACCCAGACAGAAGAGTCCAACGGAATCTAAGCCTGGGAAACTGCGGTGAGGGATGGATGGCCCCCCGAAGTGGGTCGCGAGCAGCCCCCCGGCGTCATGGCGAGGGCGCGCGGGGTAGCCGGAGGTGCCAACCAAAGGAAAGCCTTGGGGAGGTATGGGCGCACTGCCTCCCTGGACGCGACATTTCGACCCAAATCGTGGGAACTAAATGGAGAAGAAAAACAAAAAAGAGATAGAAGGAATATCACAGAAAAAAGATGGTAACGAAACAGGACAGGAGGCTTCTGCCAACGTGTTTAATGAGGCAGACGAGAGTTCAACAAGATGGTTACTAGACCTTGTAGGAAGTGAAAGCGCTGAGGAAGTTTTTGGAAGGAGAGACTCGATAACAAGAACTCCCCCAGGAAAGAACTTGGAAACAGCAAGAATGGAAGGAGCTGCAGAGGCGGATGGTAGTAACTCTAGAGAAGCACCTGATCTAAAACAAGAGAAAGATGCAGGAGGGAAGAAGAGAGGCAGGACCTCTGATGACATGGATGTCATCATAATAGAAGGAGAAAGCGATAGAGTTAAAGATGTGAATAAAAGGAGAAAAAGCCTAACATACTCGCAGGGAGGAAGTAACCCACTGATGGAAGCTCTCAGATCCTTAAAAACGGTAGAGGAAATAGCGAAGTCACTGGAGAGGCTAGTGGAAGATAACCCTAACACAAAAAGGGAAATTAAAGACAAGACGAGAACTCTGAATCGCGTCGTAGGTCAACTGAGACGAGACGTAGTGAAGTACAAGGAAGCTGAAAGCATATACAGAAAAGACTTCGATGTGGAGAAAAAGGAAATGGAGACCCAGACAGATATTGAGGATCCGTACAACAAGGTCGAGTGCCCAGAAGTATTGGTACTGGAAGAAGCTAATGAAAGGTCCATTAAATTAACAGAAGAGCTAACGAAACAAGTTGGCCTGTTCCCTAACATGCAGAAAACTATAAAGGACCTAATTGCAAAGATCACAAGGAACGCCGACCTCTATAAGAGGGAAAGCACCAGAAAATGGCTGCTTGGACACCGGTATGAGCCCACAAAAAAAATGGGTATGGATATGGAGACCCAAACTAGGAAACCGGCGGTTATGGTAAATGCCGCCGCCCAGACCGATATCGCAGCCGAAGAGGAGATAGTTACCTCGATAAAAGGCTTAATTGATTTAGACACCTTTATACAAAATCAAGATGAAAAATGGGATGAATCGATATTCCAAAATGCGGCAGTCGAAGTTGGCAATCCTTTAAACACACACACGACTCGGTGATGAAAGTAGTCATCGTAGAACCCAGCGACCCAGATATGAATCTGAGCATTCAGAGACTATACAGGGGAAAGTTCCCCGACCTCGCGAGCGCAGAAGGAGATTTTGAGGTCCTAGAGCTCTCACCAGACTAAAGTCCCAGAGGGATAAAATCATCAATAGGAAGATAATAAAAATAAGGTACGATGGCACAGTACAAGACCTGTGGAACAAGCTAAAGAAGTTGAAATCAGAGACAGCAGATGATGAGAAACTGGCGCTGCACCACGTACTGGCCACAACCCTGGAAAAGTTCCGGAAGATGGTCCAGATGACTTTCCAGAACACCTCTGCCCAGTTAACTGTGTTCACAACGACAAAGTTCCTGGACGGGGAGGAAATTGAAAAGGGGACCCAAAAAAGGAACAAGATGGCAAAACCGTATAGTATGGTGATCAGTGAGGGGAGGAAAAACTATTCGGAAATTCTAGGAACGGTGAAGAAGGCATTGGTCACAAAAGAGAGTAAAGATGCAATCAGATCAATCAGGAGTACTAAAGATGGAAAACTTCTCCTGACCTTGGACAATAACGAGGAGGCTATGGTCAATATCGGACGATTGTTGAGAGAAACATCCGCTGACCTAAGAACCAAGGAGCTGGGGAAGAAAAACTTGGAGTCCATAAATATCAGGGGGCTCGAAGAAGGGGTCAGCAAAGTCGACATCATGACAGCCATCACAGAGGTGGTGGGTAAATGGGATGAAAAAAACCGCATTAGCGATATACGCCCTATGAAGAACAACACTCAAGCGGTCACGGTAACGATTGACAGGGAGACGGCGGAAAAGCTATTTGAGGCTAAATTTATCCGGGTGGGGCTGGTAAAAGCAGCCGTAGAAAAGAAACACAAGGTACCCAGATGCTACAAATGCTGGTCATATGAACACGAGCTGAAGGACTGTAACGGCCGGGACAGGTCAAACGACTGCTACAAGTGCGGGGAGCCAGGCCATTCAGCACAAGACTGCACCAATGAAGAAAAGTGCCCCCTCTGTGAGACCAGCGGACACAGGGCAAATACCATGAAATGCCCATCTTTTCAAAAGGCCCTCCAGGAGACACGTATAAGATTCAGAGAAGGAACACAAAGGACCTCGAGATTCCGGAGAAGGAGCACAATATGGGAATCACCCGAGGGACCAAGGAGTGATACGAATGCACAAAACAATGAGGACATATCCAGTGCGCTAAAAGAACTTGACAAAGCAGCCGCAGAGGAAAACAAAGCGATAGGGGTGCTGGGGACGCACTCCCAGATCGCTCAAGCTGATCTCATAGGAGAAGACAATGTCTTCGATTGAAAGATAGTGAGAATACATCTGTGATAAATTATAGTTTTTATTTTAGCCTTTATATTAGAGTTTATATTTTATATATTTATACATTTTATATCTGTTTTATATCTACACTTTACACTTATATTTAATCTACACCTACTATTTTTACAATGGCAGACAGACGCATAAAAGTCCTACAGACGAATTTGGAAACAAAGAGAGCGGCACACGACTTCGCCCTGGCAACTGCTCTGAAAAAGAACATCGACTTAGTTATAGTAAGCTAGCCAAACAGGAAGATCAGCAAGGGTCAAGGATGGTCTACCGACACTACTGGACGGGTAGCTGTCTTTTTCAACAACAAGAAAACAATAGTGACAAAAGATCGAACCAAGACTAGGCTTTCTGGCCGTCCATCTGTCGAAAATAGTAATCATCGCCTGCTACCTACCCCCAAACGAACCTGTGAGGGCCTATGAAGACCGTATCATAAATATCATGGACTATGCTGAAGGTGTCAGGGAGAACTACATCATTCTGGGGGACTTTAACGCAAAGTCGGCGGAATGGGGGTCACCAATCACGGACGAGAGGGGTACAATACTGACTGAACACGCGGCGGCACTAAATTTAATAGTCCACAACACAGGAATCAAGCCAACTTTCATAAGAGGTACCTCGAAGTATTACATCGACATCACCTTATCGGACCAAAAGGCCGGGAAGCACATAAAAAAAATGGGAGGTGCTAGAGGATGAGACACTGACGAATCACACCTACATCTACTTTGAAGTGACAGAGAGAAATGCAAAGAACGCAAAGCAGGTACTCCCAACGGGCATTAACTGGGACGTCTTCACCGAAACTCTGAGACATAGGGTAGAAACCAGAGAAGGCAACACCGTAGAAGAAGGCACCAAAATAATCAATCAAGGAAGCTCACGAAAGTGGAAAACACACAACAACGACACGCGGAAAAACCCCCTATTGGTGGACCAACGAAATAGGACTGAAACGGAAAGAATGTATTGTCATCAGGAGACAAATCACGAGAGGTCGCAGTAGGCTTGCAGAATTGAATGACATAAACCGCTACTCTGAAGCGAAAAGGGCACTAGGCAAGCTGATAACAAGAAATAAGAAACAGCACTGGAAAGACCTATGCCAAGACCTAACCAGGGACATATGGAGCCAAGGCTATAAAATTGCCATGCGACACTTGAAGGCATATTTGCCGTATCAGTTGCACATCGAGGATAAAAGAACCGTGACCAGGGAACTCTTCCCCGTAGGACCTCCCCACAACCACACAAGGATAGAGGTGGAAGAAGGGATTATACCATTCAACAACGAAGAACTGGCAAAAGCCCTAGCAAAAATTGAAACAGGAAGAGCTCCGGGCCTGGACGGAATCCCCCCGGAAGTAATCATTAAAATAGGAGAAGCTGAACCGGTATGGCTACTGAAAATGTACAACCTACTATTGACCACCCAAACCTTCCCTGAGGAATGGAAGATATCCAAGCTGGTCTTAATTCCCAAGGGGAAAGCGGAAGATTTGAATAAGAAATGGAGACCCATATGTCTGCTTAAAACAATAAGCAAGTTGTATGAAATATTAATCAGGGGCAGGCTGGAGGAAGCTATTGAGCAGAACGGACCATTATCGGGTAAGCAGTACGGCTTCAGAAAAGGGTCCTCCACCACGGACGCAGTAACCAGGGTTTTAGAAACGGCCAAATGGGTGTTACTGGTGGCCTTTGATATAAAGAATGCTTTCAACTCACTAAGGTGGGGCGAAATAATGCAAGAACTGAAAAGAGAAGAGTGCCCAGATACCTACAAAATACCATAGGCGAATACCTTAAAAACAGAACGCTACAGTTAGAGAAGGGTGATGTAGTCGAGGTGAGCGCGGGAGTACCGCAAGGGTCGGTCCTCGGTCCGACTCTATGGAACATAGCGTACGACGGAATCCTGAGATGCACATACCCAATGGGTAGCGAGGTGGTGGCTTTTGCCGACGATCTGGGGATGATCATAACAGCTGAAAATAAAGAAGAGCTCATGTGGAAAGCGCAGGAGGGGTGCCATGAAGTAATTTGTTGGACGAGAGAACACAGTCTCAAATTAGCGGAGCAGAAGACAGAGGCAATAATCCTCAAAGGGCCACGCAAAAGAGAGGACATACATTTCAAATGTGGGAGTGCACGAATAGTACCAAGTAAAACACTCAGGTACCTAGGGATTACGCTCTGCGACAATGGGAGCTTCGGGCCACATATAGGGAAAACTGCTAAAAAAGCGGAAGAAAGGGCAACCGTACTGAGTAGGGTGATGCCGAACATGGCTGGCCCAAGTAGCGCAAAAAGGAAGGTCCTACATGGAGTGATCCAATCAATCCTCTTATACGGTGCTCCAATATGGCACAAAGACCTGAGGGTGGAGGCCTACAAAAGAGAAGTAGTTAAAGCCGATCGAAAAGGCCTACTGCGCATTGCCAGTGCCTACCGGACTACGTCGACGAAGGCTCTATATGTTATAACCGGAGTTATACCGATCTACCTATTGGCAGAGGAAAGAGCTAGGCTATATGCTATAAGAGAAGAGACAGTGAGTAAATGGCAGAGAGAATGGGAGGAAACGGAAGACGTGGCTCAGTGGACCAAACGTTTGATCCCCAACATAAGAACATGGCTTGAATGCAAGCACAGAAGCATAGAATACTTTCTCAGTCAAACACTAACGGGCCACGGCTGTTTCATGTCCTACCTATGTAGGATAGGGAAGAGATAAACCGACACCTGTATGTACTGCCCAGAGAGAGATGACGCGCATCACACATTGTTCCAGTGCGAAAGATGGCATGCCAGACGGGTGCAATTAGAGATGATGCTTGGAGGAACATGGCTAACCAAATGATGGAAACAGTCCAAGGCTGGAAGGCAATACATGATTTTATAAGGGAAGTGATGAAAACGAGAGAACAAGATGACAGACAGCAGGAAAGAGAAAGAAGGGGATGAAGAATGAAGAGCAAGACGTCCGAGCTCTGAAGAATGTCCGAATAGGACGATACCGGGGCTCACCATGTCCTTAAAGGATTTCTCCACCCAACAAAAAAGAAAAAAAAAAAAAAAAAAGATCACAGAAAAAGATCACAGTTATACACCTTGCTATAGTCGAGTTAATATTAATAAAGAATCTGCTCCCAAGATTAACGTTTTACAGAATGTTATTATTACCCAAGGTAACTTTTTATACCTAGTGGATTAATTCTACAATTTCACAAACTAATTTATACTTCATTTTTTTCATTTTCTTAAAAGTTTGGTAGATAGGTAACTTCTTACTTGTTGCAGCTCAAAAAATTGGTACTGGTAGTGACCTTCTTGTCTGCGAGGAAAATGAGAATCCCTTAAAAAGCAGTTACTGTGAAGGTAATATTTTGTATTGGTATATGAAGCTATGTTTAAAGCAGAACAAATTTGCTATATAACACATTATAAAGACGTAGGTGACATATATCATGTATTTTATTTTAGGTGAAAGTCATAAGCCGCTCAGTGTGGAACTAGAAGGTTCACTATCGCCATCACCAGAATTGCCTTCTCCCTGTTCCGCAACGCAGACTTCTACTGATATTTCTTTTAACACGCCCCGAAAAAGAGAGTACCGAAATAACATTAAAAGTTTAATTAATGAGAACGCTTCTTTAAAGAAGAGGATTCTGGATTTGGAGCGTAAATTTGAATACTCCGAATCCGATATTAGTTTGGAGCAATTTTATGCTCTAACGGTGAAGTTTTGTGGCAATGAAAATCTAGCTCGTTTTATTAACTGCCAAGTTGGTCAGTCACCAAAAAAGCCAAGAGGTCGGAGATACTCACTCGAGATAAAAATGGGATATTTGGCACTGTAATTTACTGGTCCAAGAGCCTATAAACAAATTTTAGTGAAAAAGTACGGCCTTCCAACACCTCGAACCCTTTTTAATCTTATGAAGGGCATAAGGGTAAATTCGGGTTTAAATAATCCCCAGTTATTTTCTGTACTAAAATTAAAAATTGAGAGCTTTGATGAAAAAAGTAAATATAGCATTTTGTGCATTGACGAGATGTCCATAAAATGTAATTTATTTCACAATTGCTCGACTAAAAACGTTTTATGAACATGATAAGGAATATCCCGTAAGAGCAGCACCAAAGCTGACGTCAACTCATTTAAAACCAAATTCATTTGAAAAAATGAAAACGAAATACGCTACACAACATATTTAGCGCTACTGTAGCTAGTAGCATGAATGTGTATATTAGATTCGGCCACCTGCCCGCTGACGCCTACAAAACGGCCGAATTTGTATCAAAAATGGACAATTTCTTTGATCTTTCAAATTCGTCAAGTACCTACGCATCAAAAAATTTAACAAGCCGTTCAAAAACCTACTACATCAAATTTAACTGTTAGATGAATGTTTCAAATTGTTTACTAAAATTAGAGTAAAAAATTATATAAATGTTGAAATAACACACAAAATTAAAAGTTTTAAATGTGTTAGAAATACTATAGATAGTATAAAAGGCCTGTATAACGACTTAGATCAGTCACAGTTTAAATATTTATTCACAAGACGGTTAAATCAAGATTGCCTAGAAACTTTTTTTGGGACTCTGAGACAGCAAAATGGCAATTGCAAAAATCCTACTGCAATTCAAGTCGAAAGATCGAAACATTTGTTGTATCTTAAACTTCTCCATTCAGGTACGGAAAACTGTGAGGCAGATCCCGACTCTATTCTATTAAAATTTAAAGATATATCATCAGAAACTCTACCAACTACCCCTGAACCTCAACAGGTAGTTAGAGCCCAATTAATCGATACAGATTATCAAACAGATGAGATGTTGCAAGAGAATTTTGTGAGATATGTTTGTGGCTATCTGTTGAAAAAGGCACTCAAAGTCCACAGCTGTGATTCATACATTAATTTTTCACAAGAACGACAAATGTTAGATGATTCATCATTATATATTTTTTTCGCGCTTACGAAACTACCAGAGAAGCGATCTATGGCAATTTAAAAAATCCAAATGACAGTTTTGTTAATTTCATTCCAAGAATTGAAACAATTTTTCAAAAAAATTTCAATAGTTTTGTTAGCCAACCACAAATTTGCCAGAATCTTTTTCAAATATCTCATAAAATTCCTTTCAGGCATCCTTGTAAACAGTTTCCAAAAACTTAAACTTATATTTAAGGCTTAGACTATATTATACATTAAAGGATATTAACAGAAATTTTAAAGATCAAAAAAATGTAAGAAACAAATTATTTATATGGCGTAATCTGTAGTTTAATAAGTCCAGTATCGCGAGATATCCAACTATTACCTTTCCTAATACTTAAAAGAAAAACAGGAAATAAGTTGATAGAATTCACATTTGATTTTAAAATATCCCATAATTTCATTATTCCATGATTTGTAATTTGCCAATATTCAATACTATTCAAATGTACATACCTAACTTTATTTTTTAAATTTCTTCAAAACTTTTATATCGTTAACACATTGTAATATTTTATTAAAAATATACTACATTCAATAAAAAGCGACTAAAAACATTGTTAAATTTATTTTATTTTGTTCCTTATTTATTCGGTCAATCTTGATAACGATTACATGGCATACATCACCCGACTTGTAAAAATATATAATTTATTATATCTTAACTTACTGTCAAATTATATCTACAGTCGGCAGAACCAAACATGAGCCCCGGAAAATATGCGAACTAAAATAAGGTCATCGCAAGCAGCCAATCAAGAGCCAATGTTAACGATTGTCCATTAGTAATTGTTAAATATAATCGAAATAATATGACCGAGTGAATATTTTGAAGAAGGGATATATAAAATGGCTATTGTTTTTGGGGATTTTCCATATTGACTGGGGCCAAAGACTTTATTTAGATAGCCAATGTGTCCTTTTGGTAATTTTGACAGTCTGATAATTTGAATAGTAAGTTCAGGTGATTTTTATTTTTGCATCGGCAACACTGGACTGTATTGTATTTTCTATTTTATGTCAGCTGCCATATAATTTGCTTATATGTATATAATTTATTTCATTATTTCATTATAATCATTATTTGCTCCATAAATTACAGAACAATCAGTCTTTGTTAAGACTAATTTGATAATAAACTTAGCATAGCAAGGTATGTACTATAACTATAAGTATTATTAATAAACATAACCTAAAACAACACACAATTACATTTCTAAATATGCCAAATAGGTCTCACTATTGATTTGAATTAAGCAAAAAGTTATTAAACGGCATTCGACGGCCTCTATTCCAAAAGATCCTGATGTGTAAGCAGATAGATGAAGGAAAAGGCTACATAACTAATTCATATTTTGTTGCTTTCCATAGAAACTTGACCGTTCTTTTTCATGACATTACTACTAGAGTCATGTATTTTGAAAATATAGATATTTAGTGGAAACGGTAGTTACATTTTTAGCAAGTTTGACTTTGTTTACATATCTTAACAGTTGACAATGTTGACATTTATGGTATCGATATTTGGTTATCGATTCTAAATATCGAATTGTTACTACAAAAATACAACTACAGCGACATGAACACGCCCACCAGGGCGTAAATACCGACCTGGCAACTCTATCGCAGCTTGGTAAAATTAATTTTAATCCTACCTTGAACTTTCACACCCAAACAGCGACTCAAGGTCACCAATTTTTATCGTGATGTGTCAATGGTAAGTACGGAGAGTTTCTCTGCTGTCCGTTTATTATGCTGTGCTCTCGGTTCGTCACTATATACAGTTAATTACAACTAATTAAGAAGGAAAAGTGATAGTAACTGCTGTTTGCTGAATTGGAACAAATTTGTATCGAACAGTATTTTAAAATAATAAGCAAAGCATATAATATACGGTAGTATCAGTAATCAACCATTACTCTGGGGTCCCCTTTTAGTACTAGAAGGTGTACACAATATAAATAAAGTAAGTAGATTTTAGGTGATAATATACTATGTGTAAGTTACCTTAAATAAGTGAATAACTACCAATCTGATAAACACATTCCTATAAACTTTAATTATTCTTATGTTTTAGGTGGATATAATTCTACACACTATGATGATTTTGCCAATGTTCTTTGCCTATGATAAGTATTAAAAGAGGAACAATCTTACTTGTTACTAGGTGATAATGATGACTTTCCATTGGCGGTGAAGTAAGGAAAGCAACTGTTTTCGGCTTGAGAAATGGTAAAACATGCAATTTCTATTTGGTAAGCCAGTACTATGAAGCATAAAGAGCAAAGCAAGCTCAACTGATAACTACGGTGAGTGTGGCACTATTTAATACTTGTTATTCTAATGGTTGCATGATGTAGCGTATGAAAGTCAAGTAGTAATGATTGTCAGTCAGGTAGTAAGTGAAAGCCTAAAAGATTGATGGAATTCAAAACTACAAGTATCATATTAAAGCAATAAGCAGAAATGGAAAGCATTTGGTCAACATACCAGTGGTGATGTGTGGCTTTTATGTGGAATAAATTAAACCAGTAAAGATATCGGTTAGTGCTTCTCCCCAATTCTCTCGAAGAAAAGAATACCAATAAGTTTAATTTACTGTTTTTCCTTTTGTATTGCAGGCTATTTTAGACCCGGAATAATTTCGGAAAATTGGAACCTATGTGGTTCTCTAAGATAAGCTTTTGGTTGTTTATCGACAATGATTTTAATAACTGATTCCAAACCGTAACATGCGTACGCCATTTTCTCCAGTATCCTAATAGTAAAAGAACTATTATTAATTTCATATTTACCAATATTATCCATGCTACGACAATCCACTCATTTATTAGTATTAGCGCAAAGCACATAAACATTAGTACCCAGTTGGTGATTTTATTACTATGAAATCTCAACATACTGGGGCTCAACAAAGAAAACAATTATAAATAATAAATTAATAAAGTGATATTTTGGATAAACAAATGAATTCCAGCAAATTCAATCAAATATACTAATTTAACAAGTAATTCATACTCAAGGCTTAACAAATAATATACACATGTATGTATATTGAAGTGGACTGTATTTCAATGAGAAGTGAATTAAGGCAATGTTAATGAATGGATTCACTCATAATGGGAGAAACTAAAATAAAAAAGATCCTCGCCAGCAGAGGATGATGAACTTGGAAGTATACTGTTTTCTGAGGTGTTGCCTTTTAGCATCCACAGTAGCCATTGGTCACTGTGCAGAATATTGATTATACCACCAAATCATCAACACTGTGGCAGGCAATGATCATTAATAATTACACCAGAATGAGGAAATAAATGAACAGGGTAAATTATAACAAATAACTCTATATATTTGAATTAATTTCATCAGGTGCAAGTAAATTGTCACTAATGGGAAGAGGCGCTATTTTTACTATAGGCCTTATATAAGTACCAGAAGACGTTCGAACCTGGACAGCACGAATCTTTCCATCCTTCCCAGTTATAATATCCGTTATTCGTGCTAATGGCCATTTTAAAGGTGGCGAGTCATCATCTTTGACTAACACCATTTCCTTTACTTTGAGATCTTTACAGAAGACTTGCCATTTTGGCCTATTCTAAAGTTGGTTTAGGTAATCCACTGTCCAACGCTTCCAGAAGGTTTGTTGCACTGAAGTGCAGTGTTGCCAAAACTTAAGTCGGTTGTCAGGTATGGACAAAACATCTTTTTAGGGAAGACACATTGAAAATTGTCTGATTAAGAAATTACCAGGAGTCAAAGGAATTAAGTCAAAGGGATCGGTGAATATGGGGAAAAGCGGTCTAGAGTTCATGATTGCCTCAACTTGAGTGAAAATAAAATTAGATGTTTTTGGTTGAAAGGTAGATCAGCGTGGGTAAGACGATCACCTACTCCTAAGATGTTGTTCGTGTCAACGAAAATATTTTATTTGATCTAAGGGTTTTATAATATCAGAAAAGGAGGTTTCTTGTACTTGTTTTACTAAGAATGTGATTGAATTATCCAATTCTGTCGAAAGACGAGGATGCTTTATTTAGTAGGATGCTTTATTTAGTGACCTAGTGTTACTAATAATAAACGAAGTACAGCACGTGTATAACATCATGTTAACACGAATATTATATTTTATCAAAATCAGCATTTCATATTTCTATTATTTTATAATTGTATTATTTTTATTCAGTCTACATTTTACCTTTGTACAAAAAACTTGTTGTCATCTAAGTTTAAATAAGATTTTTAAAAAGTATATTTTTTACTTAAAAAATCTAACTGGCGTTGCGAACAGTATACTGTTTGTAGAAAGACACCCTTTTAGTGCGGTAAACATCTACATGTTCTGTTAAGAAATTTAAACGGTATCCGAACATTTCAAAACTTTGGTGAAGCAAGAAACTGTGCAGGTGAAGAAATTGACTCCAACCTGATCATTCCTTCAGTGAAAAAAAAGACGGTTGTCCAGAACCCTTCAGTGAATCAAAAACAAAGAAGAAGCTCATAGATGATCCTCCAGTGTACCTTCCTGTAAGTATTTTCCTTCATTACGATTCATTGGCCAATATTTTCATAATCTATATGTTAATTTTGTTTTCTCTATAACAATCTCAATTGATTTAGTAAGTAAGTAATTACAGGCCAACCCCAATGAGTACTTCTACCGCAAATACTTATAGACCCCCACAAATGTTTTTAAACAAACGGGACCCCCTTAAGTTGCTGTTGAAGAATTATTCAATGTCGAAGACGTAGATCATAATCCTAATGATTTGCAATACGATGACACTCAAAACAAAAATTATGAAGAAACGCAAAATTTTTGATCAGGAGCCTCGGATTTGATATAAATAATATAAATTCATAACCAAAACTTCCATTTATATATCTCTCACATTTAGATTTAAAAATACCAATTGATCCCGGTGCAAGTAATTATTAATCCAGAACCGGCTTATAGATTATTTTCTAGTTCAATTTACCAGTCCAAATTTTCCGTTAAAGCTATTAAAACTACGTATAATGGTAATTTTAACTGTAAATACCCTCTTCTGGAAGAATTTGGTATTAAAGGTATTTTCGACATGTTTATAATACCTTGGCACGAAAGATTGGATGCATTAATAGGTAGTCAAGACTTCGATAAATTGGAAGCTCTTATTGATTATGAAAATCATATTTTACAAATTAATTCTATCAAAATACCTTTTTATTTTGAAATTTACCCACATCTATTCACCCCTTATTCTGAACCATTAGATAAAATAACTTTAAATATCCCAGTAAATATCGATAATGGACCAGAAATAAAATTAAAATATATAATTATACCCGAATGTATAGCCGTAGCACAAAACGGTTATTGTAAAATACCAATAGAACAAGAAATTTCATTGAATAATATTTCTATTAATTTTCACGAACCTGTTCAAGTTCAACCCCTTTCAAAATTTCATGAAAGGAACCCTAAGTCGAATTATAACAATATTAAGTCAATATTTTCATTTCACTGACCATCTCGTCTGTTCTCGAGCAATAAATAGAATAAACACTTCAATTTTAGATATTACACAGCAACAACTTCCACAAAATAACAGTGAAGAAGTCGACGAAATAGAAGGGACTGATAATAATATGAAAAAAGGAATTTGGGATTTTCATAAGTTGCTTGTGAAAAAGCAACTATCTATATGTAATGCACATGCACAAGAAAGTCAAGGCTTGAACGAAGAATTTAAACACTATTTATCGCAGGCAGTTGTGCACCTAAAGTATGATCCTATACTTTACTAGCAAGAACAGAAAAACTCTATTTATCACCACGTTCACTCAATAGCCATGATGTATATGAGTATCGTGGGATCATCTGTTCCTTGTGAGCGCCTTTTCTCAATTGCCGGAAACATCGTAAGCGATGAGTGAAACCGCTTGGATCCCTGTGGACTTAACAGACTGTTGTTTTTAAAAAGGTTAGATATTAAGCATTGGGAACTATAAGCTACATTATCTATTTTCTTAACTTTGTTAATCAATACATTCAAAAAATAAATGTCTTGTTTTATACCTGATCTGATGTTTTGATATGATATCATCGAATTACCTGATTTTACTGATAAGAGATCGTTAAATTATAATACGTATCTTGTTTTTAATAAAATAGACTTATATTACATTATAAACAAAAACTTGAGAAAAAGATCGATTTTTCAGAAATCGATCTTATTGGCCTCGATTTTTTTGTGGATCGATTCATTAGGTCACGATTCGAATCGATTTGAAAATCGATGTTTTTCGGAAAGAATCGCTATCCCTAATATTGACATCACCAAAATTCTTCGAGCAGATCATCTGAATCTCGAAGAAAAAGATGCAATATTTTCTCTTTGTAAAAAGTTGAAAAATATATTTTATGATGAACACTCAGATTTAACATTTACTCATGCAGTTAAACATAATATTAGAACAATTGACTATACACCGATTTATCAAAAATCGTATAGATACCCTTATTACTTAAAACAAGAGATCCAAGATCAAATTCAAAAACTTTTAAATAAAACAAACAATAATTAAGCCTAGTATATCGCCAAACAGTTTTCCTACTTTTCTTGTCCCTGAGCGGATAGATGCTAGCGGAAAGAAGAAATTTCGTTTAGTTATAGACTATTGAAAACTTAATGAGAAAACCATTGAAGATAAATACCCCCTTCCTCGTATCCACAAAATTCTCGACAATCTTGGTCGAAGCACTTATTTTTCTACATTAGATTTGGCACAAGGTTTTCACCAAATCGACATAGATCCAAATTCGGCAGAAAATACTGCATTTACAGTAGACAATGGCCACTACGAATATACACGTATGCCACGTAAAATGCCCCAGCAACTCTTCAACGTGTCATGGACACAATTCTCCGTCCTTTTCTTTATAAATCATGCTTCGTTAACATGGACGATATAGTCATTTTTTCAAAATCCCTTCAGAATCATATTATTCACATTAAACAAATCTTTAATGAACTTGAAAAATATAATTTGAAAGTACAAGACACAAGACAAATCTGAATTTCTCAGAAAAGAAGTCGCCTTCTTAGACCACGTAATAACCCCTAACGATATCAAACCGAATCCAGATAAGATAAAATCAATCCAAAATTTCCCCTTGCCAAAAAATGAAAAACAAATTAAATCATTTTTAGGATTGCTCTCATATTATCGCAAATTCATTCAAAACTTCGCCAAAATAACATATCCAATTAATAAATACCCTAAAAAAGGAACCAAATTGAATTTAAATGACCCAGATTACCTGGACGCATTCGAAAAATGGAAACAACTTCTTTGTAACTCTCCAGTTTTGGCGTACCCCGAATTTACGAAAACATTTACCTTAACAACCGACGCTTCGAATATTGCTATAGGAAGCGTACTTTCTCAAAATTCCCATCCAATAATCTTTTATTCTAGAACTATAAATTCAGCCGAAAAAAATTATGGCACTATAGAAAAAGAGTTATTAGCTATAATCGATAGCTGCAAACACTTCCGACCATATTTGTATTCTAAGAAATTTACCATTGAAACCGATCACAGGCCCCTCGTTTGGCTACACTCTTTTAAAGAACCCAATCAGCGTTTGATAAGATGGAAATTGAAACTCGAAGAGTTTGATTTCGAAATTAAATATAAAGAAGGAAAAGAAAATTGTGTTGCCGACGCATTATCTAGAATTGAAATAAATGCAATTGATAAAAACCCTCTAAATCAAAACAAAAAATTAATGTAATTAGCGATATAACTATTACTCCCCCAAAACCAAGTGTGAAGACTAAAAATGTCAAACAAAACTCTGATGATATTGATTCTTTTTCAATTCTAGCTAGAGCAAATTCTGACCCAAATTTAGCACTCAGCGATGCTGACGAAATTTTGAGTACATTACCAGATGATAACAAAAGTCTCGCTTCAGACGAAACGAAACATTCTGCACAAAAAGGTCCAATTTTTTGGTTTCCAATTTCGGATAAATCCTTAAATTCTTCACATTTTCAAATAATTCTGAAATACGGAGATAAAAACGATATAGATTATTCGAAACCCTTTAGTAAAAATAGATATACTTCAATTTTCCGTGAAGACTCAGACCATAATGTAATAAGTAACATGTTTTTAGTAATAATTAACCCAACGAAAACATATTATATATTGTTATGATTTTATTTTGTGCCTTTTTTGTTATTATGGCAAATTTTAATTATTTATATATATTTTTTTTAATCAATTTATTTTATTCAAAATTTTTTTATATTTGTTGGGCGCCAAATTGTTTAAAAAAAATTATTGATAATTAGTTACCTTACTTGTATTATGAGATTCTTTTAACCTCAGGGTCGAATAGTTCCAACCTGACAAACAAACTTGTAAAAAAAATACTATTTTTTTAAATAAAATATCTATGATGTGAAACAATAATCATTTATTTATTTTTTATTTCCAATTTTCCAAAAAAAAAATCTCAAATAAATTTTCATATACCCCTCGTACACTATTATTGCCTTCAGATAACTTGCAATTTCTCTGTTAGAGGGCGGTTAAAAGTTATGAAATTCTGAATGTGAAGATGGATGTCAAAACTATGAATTATTTTATTTGTTTTATCGATTCTAATTATTTAATTATTATTATGTGAGTATTATATTTTATTTATTTTAAAGTTCAAACTGTAATATTTTATATGTAAGAAATTTAGTAGTTTAAATTAATCTATCAAAAATTGTAACTAACCTCAAAATTATTACTCTTTATATCATCTTTTACTTAACAAACTAACTATACCTTCTTCTCTTCTTATTTAATTCAACTTTACCATATTTAATCCTTTTATCCTTCTAGGTGTCAGAAATACAAGATAATAGATTTCTTACCAATTTGTTACTGTAATGTTGATTCTTGTCAATGTCTGCTGAGCTGCTTACAGAACTTTCTTGTCAGACACTTATACGGAGTACCCACATGGACAAGCTCTATTAGATGTTCTCTTCGTTTCTGTATGTCTTATTTCAATTTTTATGTATCATTGCTTCATTTCTCTCCTTTCCAACTATAAACTCTCCTTAACTAAATTTCTCAAATACTCTCCTCCGTCAGCTAGTGTCACCTTTTTCCTTTATAATTTATATTATATTTTTTAGCCTTCTTTTTAAATTCAATTTGATTTCTACTCTCCAAAATTTTTTTAAAAATTCTTGATTTCTTTCCCCATCAATATTTTTCTACCTCCCAAAAATTGAAGTTTCTTTTCATGAGCTTCTAAAATTTTTTTTATTTGTCAAATTTTTTCAACTGTCACCCATTCTATAAATTTCTTTGAAATTTTAAAGTACTATAATTATATTGTCATAAGATTTTAATACTTTCTTTCTACTTTTAAATCCATATTACCTTTCATCCCACCTCTTACAATTTATCTGATGGCTTTCACATATATTTTATACATATAACAAAAAAAAACTTTACTTTTAACATTACATTTTATTTTCTATTCCTAATATTTTTTATACTTTATTCATCTTTATGATCAATCATGTTTTCCTTTACAAATACATTTTCTGAGATTTCTTACATGTATATATTTTTATTATTTACGCTTTAAAATAATTTAATCTTTAATATTATTATAGCTTGAACCTTTTCTTTTTTGAAATTATTATTTTTAAATTCATATTTTGTCTATGTTTTGAAATGTTTTAAATATTGAATATTTAATTTCATTTCAATATATTGTCCCGACTAATTATTGCTTACAATCGCTTCGAGAGAATGTTCTAAAATTCTAGAACCAAATGTAAAAACTATCAAAACAAATATTTTCTTGAAATATATAATCTATAAAGACGAACAAATTCGTATTATTTCAGACTATCATTCAGAAACTCATAATGGTATCATAAAAACTGTAAAACATTTACAATCTCTATATTATTTTACAAAAATTCAAGAGTAACAAACCATATTAATCATTGTGAACTATGTCTCACTTCCAAATATGATAGAAACCCTCGTAAAGTACCATTTTCGGTGCCACTTATTTCCAAAAAACCTTTTGAAAACCTTTATATCGATGTATTTTCTGTTGAAAATGAACAATACTCGATTTATTTTCTAGATACCTTCAAGCCTATGAAATTAGCGATTTAAATTCTATCACAATTCTTAATAAATTACGTCATTATTTCTCCCACCACAACTACCCTTCGCAAATAACTTGCGATAATGCAAGAGAATTTACAAGCGAAACCTTCAAAGAATACCTGTCACTTTTTCAAATAAAAATCCATTATACAACCCCTCAATCACATACTGGAAACTCCCCAATAGAAAGAGCTCATTCCACTTTAATCTCTCTCAGAAGAAATAAATAAATTGAGAATGTATGCTCGATCAAATAAAATATCTAAAAGAGGTTTAGTAGACGGCCTCGGTACAGTAATCAAATATATTTCTGGAAATCTTGATCAAAATGCCTTAATTGAAATTCAAAATAGTTTTGAAAAAGTTAATTTAAACGAAAATAAATTAATGTCTGAAATTTCAAAATTGCACACGTTTGCAGGACAGATAACTCAATGTTTGAAACATATTTACATAAAATACAAATTTATGCACAAAATGTTTTAAAAGAATTAAATAGCTTAAACGATAGGTTAAATAATGAAATTATTATTCATATTCAATTAGAAAAAATCAGAGACTCAAGAAACTATATTCAAACTTTACTTCGAACAATATCATTAGTAACCAAGAAATTTTAAATGTAGAATTAATTAAACAAAAGGAATTAGAAGACATTTTCAATTACTTACACACTATTCATTCTCATAACGAAATTGCTTCAGATATTCCAACATTACTTGAAATAATTAAAGTAAATTTAATATTCACTCCAAAAACTCTTCAAGTACCAATATTAGCCGATGAATTACTCCATCTTTCCAAAATTATCCCAATTCCCAGTGAAGAAAATTATATCCTTTTACCCCCATACACATTTATATTAAATTCAAAAGGATTAACAAAATGGACCAATGAAGAATGCAGGAAAACTTTTTCATTTTTGTATTGTGAAAAAGACAACATGAAGACAACTGCAATCTAGACAACCTTTCGCTTTGCAACTACGCTCACGTAAAAAACGATTTTTCACTTTTTACTCAACTCACCAATGGAAATACAATAATTTGTTCAAGAAAAATAGTAGATGTTAACGAAGGTTCCAAACAATCCTTCAAATTATTAAAAATTTTGAAATGCAATGTCATATTAGGAAACAACGATTGCATTAACTCATTTCAAAAACATACATGGATAGGATCCAATAAAACATTTTCCCAAGAATGGCCTAGTATTCATGTACCTACCGAAATTTATCACAAAATCAATATCAACAATTTACATATGGACGATCCAACCAACTACCCACAGTACCAAGAACCAAATTTATTGCCGTTAGAGGTCCACCAAAGTCATTTAGGAATATCAGCGATAATAATTTTAATTTTAACAATTTTACTAATCATTTATGTTTATAAAAAATATTTTAGAAAAATTGAAACAAAAAATTCAGAAGAAGAAGCCCAGGGTAAACCAATGGAACTACCCCAATCTCTGTTGAAACCGAAGCCACGAGGACGTACCTACCATCAACCAAGAGGGGAGGAGTCATATGGACCCATAACTATGAAACTGCTTACTAGACATTTTCCACGGAAACTTACTAGATCATTTTATCTTATTACATTTGTTAAATTCAGCAAAACATTTCCAACACGTGTATAACATCTTGTTAACATGAATATTATATTTTATCAAAATCAGCATTTTATATTTCTATTGTTTTATAATTATTTAATTTTTATTCAAAAATTGAATAGATGAGGCTTTTACTTGATGTAGATCCATAGTCAATTATGAAATCAAACAATTCTTTTTTGTTAAATCTACATTATATTTAACCTTAAAGTTGTGACGCGTTTCGCTAACACAGTAGCTTTTTCAAACGAATGGAGGTATAGTCTAACTATTGTTAATGTGATGAGTCGTAATAAAATAACCTTGCTAGCTCGTAAATGATATTCTTCATTCATTCCCGCTACCAGTTTTCAAACTATTAAATTATATGCTTTTGGGGAAGGGATTTCTTTTCCTTTGCTTGTCTTTAGAAAACATTCTCCATTCTCCTATATAAAGGAGAAAAGTGCATATTTAAGAGCACAAGTGCATATTTAACTGCATATTTTGACCTATTTTTAGAGCATATTTGCATGCATATTTTGGTATTTTTTAGTGCATATTTTCCAAGCCTTACACATTACTTATGTCATTTGACACGTTTGGCTTAGCTATGTCCTTCTAACTACGAGTAAATCCGTATGTATGAACAGACTTTACCGGATTGTAACTTTTGCTTTGATTGTAGCCGATTTATTTATTATCCGACTAAATACATAGTATTATGTAAATATGTTGAGGAAAAGGAATTGATACTCCAAAAAACTTTTTATTGAATATAAAGAATTCTATTTTTCTCTAGAAGGGGGAGGAAGCATACTGCTCGCATTCACAACTGCTCTGGAAATAGTTATTTTCCTAACAAGTGCCGAAAGTGATACTTTCCCGCACGCGACTGCAGTTGACCCGAACGACGCGAAGCGGAGTTCGGGCAAGCGGTCAAGGGCGGGAAAGACACTTAACGCATGAGTTAGGAACATTATTTTTTCTACGACCGTATATACAAAAAAATATATCAACCCATTTTTCAAAATTTATTTTATTTTAACATACATATAAAAAACTCAAACCAAAAACCATTATTATTATCAATTATTATTCTAAATATTATTATTAGAATCACAATTTTTTGCATTCTGTGAATTACTTAAAATTGGCGGTCCAGTGGAGTTATTTGGTGTTAACTGGTGAGTGAATGACGTTGATGAGGATGGCATCGTTTGCAGGTCACATAAAGATGACGATAAAGGTGACGGCAACAATTTTAAGTCATTTGTAGATGGAAGAATTTCATTTGATATATTTTTCTTATATCAAACCCGGGTGGTTTGATAGTTGTTTTGTGACACTATTTTGAAGAATGTACAAGGTTATATCAAAATATTTTCATTATTTCATATTTTCAGGAAGTTAAAAATGCAACAAAAAGCTAGAAAACATGTTGATTTTATTTGATGGACTATTCTTTCTCCTGGTGTAAGAATAGTTATAACTTCCGAAGTGAAAAACTATCCAATAAGGTCAAAATTTGCATAATTTTACATTCCCGCACTAGTGCGGGAAAGTGACACTTTCAAAGCTAAAATGCGTGCGGGAAAGTGGGTTAAAGCGCACGGTAGTAGAAAAATAAAATTTCGTGACTTATCATTAAATATTCTAAAAGTGTACATAGTTGTTTTAATTATCTGGTTAATTTTCTTAAATCGAGCTCTTACTTGGGATTAACAAACACAGGTTATAGTGCTTGTGCAACACCATATATCAAACACTGCCAGAGTAATAATTATTTAGCATTTTCTTGATAAACCCATTAGTGCTTAGCGTTACATATATGTAACAGTAAAGTGGTGCCATCTAAATGCGACTCACTTCGCGAGTGCCATGATATTTGTATTTTTAACAGGTCAGTGCGTGTTGGAAGGCATGAGAGATCAGACCTATGTTGTTTTGAGGTTTTAATTCGCGAATGTGTTTATGTTGTGATTGAATAAAATTGGGAAAAAGAAAAAACGCAAGAAATTATGGACTTTGTCGATAAACGGTAAGTACAGTTATTTTATTTTTTAGAATAAAGTAGAAATTTGTACAAAACTGGTAAAAGTATACACAAATAAATATTTGGTGGTATTGCTAGTCGCTATCCAAAGAGGTGAAATACCTGGGAGTGACCCTCGACTCTAAATTGAATTGGAGGGCACACCTGGAAAGAACTACTACCAGGGCAACCAGACTATTTTGGCAATGCAGAAGAGTTATGGGAAAAACCTGGGGAATAAGACCTGAGGTGGTACACTGGCTTTACACAACAGTGATTAGGCCTACGGTCACCTATGGAACGGTAGTCTGGTGGAGAAGGACAGAAGTGTCCTCAGTAGAGAACAAATTGGCTACAATCCAAAGACAAGCTCTCCTCGGTATTACCGGGGCAATGAACAGCACGGGCACGTCATCAATGGAAGCCCTTATAGGCCTCCCTCCTCTGGAACTTTTTGTTAGGGCAGAGGCGATGATGGCGATTCTTAGACTGAAATCGGGAGGCATGTGGACCCCGAACAATGTACGTGGGGGACATACCGATATAACTGGGACAATACTAGACGAACCAAACTTTCAGATGGGTCTGGATAGTATGATACCAGAGAATATATTCACTGAGCGAGTGAATATTATCATTCCATCTAGGCAACAGGTGATACACTCGGGAAATCCCGGGGATATCAGCTGGTTCACTGATGGATCTAAAACTAACCATGGCAGTGGGGCTGGTATAAATGGACCTAGGAAGAAAATGTTCTTCAGCCTTGGTAGATACACGTCTGTATTCCAGGCAGAAACAATTGCTGCTATAGCCTGTATTGATGAAAATATCAAGAGGGGTTATACCGGACAAAGAATAAAAATATTCACTGATAGCCAGGCATTGCTGAGGGCTATCAACAATCCTACCACGAAATCTAGACTGGTTAAAAACTGCAAAGAGTCCCTTAATAAGCTGGCAAGAGACAACACAGTGTCTCTAGTATGGGTGCCGGGACATGAAGGGACTGCTGGTAATGAGTTGGCGGACCAGCTAGCTAAACAAGGCTCTAAAGGAGACTTTATAGGTCCGGAACCGTTCTGTGGAATCACAAAGGATTACATAAGAGGGGAAATCCGGAACTGGCTAGACAAAGAACACCAAATTAAATGGAGGTTGACAGAAGGTCATCTTCACACAAAAAGTCTACTGAAAAAGGTAAACAAAGAACTCTCAACCAGTTTATTGAAACTGAGCAAGAGACACTTGAAGACAGTAACCGACCTGGTTACTGGACATTGCACTCTAAGGAAACATTTGTACAGAATGGGAATAGTCAGTGAACCTTTCTGTAGGAAGTGCGAACTAAGGGATGAAACACCTATTCATATATTCTGCTCATGTAAGAACTTAGAAGGACTCAGACAGAAGCATTTTGGAAAGGAAACTATACAACCATCAGAACTACTTAAAATCCCCCCAAATAAGCTAGTGGCCTATATAGAGGACACGAAACTTTTGGAGTG
>CAJUYG010002762.1:0-27534 GCA_910591675.1 Galerucella calmariensis
TCACTCGAATGATACTGATTCAGTCAGCTCCCTCTGATGCCAAATCGTTTCAAACAAATAAGGGATATCTCTTAAAATAACCCATATACCGAAGTTTGTCGTAGGATTGGTACACCCTGTATATATATTTCAAAATTTCATAGTGTAAGACTAGTAATTTTTATTAAAAATTTTTTCTAACAAAATGGCTACCCATTTTGGAAGCCACATGGGTCTACCTTCAAATTCCGTGTCAGCCAAATTAACCCTATAGGTAGATATCTTTTCTCATGTTTAATTGTTTCATAAATTTTTTTTCTATACAAATCAGATATTCGTCCAAGGTGAATCCTTAAGTTAAATTATTAAATTGTATTTATTGAGCTGAACAGATATCCTTATGCTTAAATTATTTTTTTTGTTCTATAGCACAGTTTCCTGGAACACAGTTCTTGAGATACAATTTCTTGGAGTACCTAACAAGTTCCTGGGATACAATTTACTGTATCAAACCAACAGTTTATGGAATACATAATACAGTTTCCTGGAACACAGTTCCTGGGAGAAACAGTTTCTTGGAGCACAGTTTCCTTGGACATAAAACAGTTCTGGAGATACAATTCCTGGGAATAACAGTTCCTGGAAAGTCTGACAGTTTTTGGGTCACAGTCCCTGTCTGACAAACAGTTCCTGTTAAACTGAAAAGTTTCCTAAATACCGTTCCTGCAGTAAATTCGTAGTACCTACATCGACAGCTACATATTCTTCATCTTCAAACAACTGTATTATTGTGCTAAGTATTATTTTTTTGTTGTATTTGCTACTAACCTTTTTTTTTAATTAATGTAAATTTCAAAACCGTAATTATATACATTTTGTTTTACTCAGTTAGTTTTATTCAGTATGCAGAAACGTTAAGTTCTTTTTGTTTTCAATTAACAGATTTAAAGTTAGCTGATCTTTAAGTTTGATTTTCTTTCTAATTTTCTTTTAGGAAAGGAAATTAGTGGCGCTCTAAAATTGCTTTTTTTAGTTTTTACTAGTTTTGCTAATGTAAATTGTTTTCTTCATATCAATAAGGTAAAAAAGCCCCGCGAACTGGCTTAGTTTACCTCCAAATTTAATTGGTTAGTTAGGCAAGAACCTGCATTATTCACTTTCAAATTTCTTTTCGTCATCCAACGTCAAAATTTCATTCGCGAAATTGGGCAAATTTTGTTTCATTGGCAAACAATAAAATAATCACTGTTTCAACTTCAAGCAGAGTATCGAAGGTAGATTCCAGAAAAAAAAACAAAACCTCTCAATTTTTCAATCAGCAACTAAAGGGCGTGATGTAACACCCCACTAAGCATGTACCACAATATTATGTATGGCTTACTTTTGTAACATGATAATGTAATATTTCATACAGCTCAATGCTATATTTAAGTCTTTAACATAACAGAAAAAGCTACTGACAAGTTGTACGTAAGTTATATAGCGAGCTATTGATTGAGTTTCAGCTGCAATGTTACATCAGCTATGAAAGTTCATTATAAATGCAACAATACAAAAACTATCTACGAACAATGTGAGTGTAGGTTACATTTGGATCTATCCATCAAATTCAAATCGCAACGTTGCACTGAGTTTGAAGTTACATTATATTTACAACAATACGTAAGTTAGCTAAAAACCATATTGACAGTACATAGAAAACACAATACATTTTCAGTTTTCGATTGCATCATCGCAGAAATATACGAAATAATACTCCATAACAATTTTAAATAGTAAATAAAAATGAAGTTGAAATAATATTTCCCATCAGACAAGCCAAACGATTTTGTATTTCCCGGTCATGAGAAGATGCCGGGGTGCCACCATATTGCTTCGAGTTTCGTGTTCGAGAAGTACGCAGTACGCCTCATTTTGCAAGTTAGTTGTGTGTTTTATGGTGTGTTGTGACCTGAGATTTGTTTTACTCAGGTACTCTTGTTTATTTTTAACTATTATTGTTCTGCAATTCTGTTTTGGTGGCAGCACAATGGAAAACGCATCTGCATTCAAGGTGAAGCAATTACATAATTTATTATTTTGGGTTAGGATAGCTTGGTATTATGTATCATCCTTCTGTGTTTAGTAGGAAAATAGTAGTAGGTGTCGTTTACGTACATATTATTATACAGAGACGAAATTGTCGTAATCAATTTATGTTCATAAGATATATATTTAAATTGGAAGATGAAAACAACAAACAACAACTGGTGAGTATGTAGTTGGAAGCTGTTAACTACAGTTCTTTTCAATTTGAAAGGTTGGAGAATACTTTTACATTTGTAAATGTTGGGGAATACTTTTTAATTTCAATTTTAGTTCCAGGTTCTACAGTAGGTAGGTACATTGGTAGCGTTGATGAGAAATAGCACCATAATGTTCAAGTTAATAATTGTAGGTATTCACAATATTTTTTTGCAGATGCAGTGAGATATTTCTTTCCATGCAACAAGGATGAAGCCTGTGAAAGGAATGTGATGACTTGGTTGCAGTTTGCCAAAACCCATTTTTACAGAGGAAAGCAGTGATTTTTATCATCATGTATAAAATTTTAAAGGTATTTCATTCGAAAATTTTCAATGGTTTGTTGAGATTGCTTTATAAACATGTTTTAGACGTTTGGTAGAGTAGGTAGTAGATCAAGTTATAAATCTTTAAGCTGAACATTCCATTCAATGATTATTTTGTTTCAGGTACCTGCTAAGAGCAACAAGAATTTTTATTTTGTTTTGACATTTAGATGTACTAGGTACTTATTTGTTTTTTTTTGTTATATTTCATAGGATTAAAATTTTTATATTTCATATTTTTTGTCTTTTTGACCTTCAAGGCTTCCAAGGATATTAAAACTTAACAACTTCTCATGACAGAAACCTTCCTGCAATTACTAATTATGAAACATTACATGTATCAATCAATTTCAGTAGTTGCTGCAACATTGTCACAAAACGACATTTTTAATATCGCATTTACATTTTTCTTGTACATTATTATATACAATGTTGCAGTAACCTTGCTGGAGTAAATAATAATGGCACATTCCGTTTGTAATATTGCTGAACGTCCGTTTCAGTAATTGCTGAACCTTTGCAGTAAAGTAGTAGAAAACTCTGATGCAACATTACACATTACGATGGAAGGTTACTGAAATATTGTATGAATATTACTTTGCTTATACCTCATTTAAAAACCAGGAGGAGTGATTTGAATTTAAGTTGGCAATTCTGTAGACCTCTGATTGGTCAGATTCAGCCCAGTTTCACACAACACTATCAGCTGATAGTTTTCATTTTTGATAGTTCTGACAGATAAATAAATAAATATTGGATGAAAAACCAAAAGTATTCTCAAGCAGTGGGTACATTATTACTTTACATTTTTTTAAAGTAGTAAAATCGGTTTAGCTAGTATTAAGGGAATACTGAAGTAGAGGAACATTATATAGTGCAGAAAATATTGGTGGAATACCAGGACTTTTGAAAAATTGTGATGAGTGAATAAAAAGTGTCGTTCGAAGAACAAAAATGTTATCTGTGCTGGACAAAATTTTGCAAGCTTCAAAGAAACGTTCAGACTTTCTTGAAACAAATTAAATTTATCTGTGTCACGTTTTGACGGGTCAAATGTAGGTACTATTTATTTGTTATATACATATTTGGGAAGAAATCGTCAAAGTTCATCGGAAGAACATGCCATGGAAGATATAAAACAATATAGAAAAGAATGGGTTTGGTAGAAAATACATTATTGGTTTTTGAAGTTAAAAATAAGGGAGAAGGTATCTCAGGAGTATTTGAAAAATGGTTTATTACACTTAATCCGGCAACATAAAGATAACTGTTGGAAATGTTTAAATTAATACTGCATATTGCTCTACAATGCTATTAATTTTGTAGTATTGTTATTGCCAGAACATATTATCAATTGTCTTATTCTTATCAATTTAATGGGAATAAATATAATTAAAGTAACTTGACTATCTGTAATTCTCCACCATCAATAATGACCATAATGTGTTTTTTGTCGATGTGAATCTGAATCTTCTTATGTTTGAATAAGAAACGAAACAGGAAAAAGTCTTACATTTTGTTTAATGTGTAGGTACATCTGAAAAATATACTGCAAATCAGAGGAGAAATCGACTGATGACCAATGTCTTTGCTATCAATATATTTGGAACACGACTGTTGACTACGTTTTCGGAACACACCCTTTAGTAACTAATCTGGTAACTTTTAGTGGTGTGATAAAGGCTTTTTAAATTACTCCTCCTGGTTTTTAAATGAACTATAGTGGGGCTTAGCTCTATTCATGAATTTTTTACTTTAGATAGAGTGACTTATAAAAATATTGGCATTTTTTGGTGAGTGTAGATGATTGTGGGCTCTCCTAGTAAGCTGATAGATAAATTGTGCTGCTAAAATTGTTTTAAGAATAAAATGGAAAGTGAAAACGTATCACAAAATATTTATTCACAGTACATACTGAAATGTAAATATTTTGAAGGTCTGTTGCCTTCAGCCAGTTCAAACAAATACCTTTCTACTTTTATAGACAAATTTCTCCGTTTCCCCTTTGCCTATCCATGTGAAGACATTTCCGCCTCAACCGTCATCAAATGCTGGAGTGATCTTTACCTGACTTTTGGAACATCTGCGCATTACATTCAGATACAGGATCGTCGTTTATGTAAAAAGAGGTGAGACCGTTCCTTCTCAGTCATGGTCGGCCAAGCTGCAATCTTAATCCTCAAGATAATGGTTGAGTAGAGGGAGAAAATAAAACTTTAAGGATACCGATACAAATTTCTCTGTGCTCCAGTAATATGGATTTATTTAATTGGGAACAGAAGCTGCCTGAAGCTTTAAACGTTTTTCGACTTTTTTTCTGTACTTCTACAAACTGTACACCGCATGAACAAATGTTTTTCCGTCCTAAAAGAACTTATATCACTATTTCGGTACAACATACGATTAGGATGTCGACCCAGGATTCAATTGAATGAATAATAGGCATTAATTGATTTGTATGGATTGTATTCAAATGTTTTATAAAGAAGTTATCAGGAAGTAAATTCGAATATTTTATTTCTTAATGAAATATTCAGACATGCAAATCTTTTCGATGGAAAATTAAGGTAATCGCGTCCATTTATTCAATAGCAGCCTGAAAGTGATTGATTTTATTCCAATCACTGATTGAGTTTCATCAAAATTGAAGATACCTGTAGAATTTTCCTGTCCGATCTCGTATTAAGTATGCCTTCTGGCAATCGACACAATAATCTTCATACAAAAATCCACCCTACTTTAGCAATTGAGCCTTTTGTTGCAAGAAGTTTTCCCAATAGAAGCATCTACTCCATGTTCGTTAGATGAGTTTTTACTCATGCCATTGTAAAAGCGTACCAAACTAAGTGAAACGGAATTTTGTGAATACGTCGGCAATGTTGATGACATTAATCATTGGATGTTTGGCTGCTTACTCAATGACGATGAAGTTAAGTATTTGACCTAATCCCTCACAAAAAAACGGATTCCGCTCCCTCAGAATCAAACTACTGTTTTATATCTCCTGGCGATATGCCTATGCTAAACCAAATGATATGGGAGTTTTTGAAAAGGACTGAAAGAATAATTAAGTATTGAATGTCTGTTTCACTGTATATCTGTTCAGTCTTGTTCCTTGTGTTTATCTCTATGTTATATATAGGGTGATTCATTACGAATGTCCAATCTCTGAACTATAGATTCTAGACCTCAAAATATGATGAATCTGCTCAACATGCCTTATGCAAATATTGCTAGTTTCCGAGATACGGGGTGTTCAAAGTTTAAATTTAAATTTTGATTTTCACAATAATTTTTTATGTTTCCACAATTTATTTTTAAAAATTTGCAGTTTTACGTTTTTTGGCATGAGGAATCATAATTTGCACTCTAATTTAACATTGCTAATAAAGGGCGCTAGTTTAAATCAAAGTAAACTTTTTTTGGGCTGAACTCACAAATAAAATAATGAAAAAATATTAAAAAGCGTTAAATTCTACAAAAAAAGTTACTCCTCTTTGATTCGTTTAACTCAATCGGTTATCAAGTTATTTGCTTCTAAAAAGTTCAATAAATTTAAATTTTTTCATAAAAAATTTTATTATTACTTAAATATGTAACAATAACAAATTTGTGAGCAAAAATAAAAAACTTCAAAGCAAATGCTCAAAATGCCCACCATTTCCTTCAATACACTTTATAATCCGCTTTCGTGAAGATCACTCAATATCAAATAATCCTTGTCTATTATTTTTAATTACATCCGCGGCTTCTTCTATTTTCCGACGCAGTTGTGGAAGAGAAGTAATTTTTCCTTTGTAAACTAATGCCTTCATTTGCGACCAATTTGAAAAATCCAAAGAATTGAAATCAGGGCCTCTTGGTGGCCAAGCAAACTCACTTCCACGACCAATCCATCGATGCGGAAACTGTTCGTTCAAGTATTGACCAATTAGTGAAGAATAATGTGGTGGTGCTCCGTCGTGCAAAAACCACATATTTTGTCTTAAAGCGAGAGATATATCCTCTAGTAATTCGTGTAAATGTTCTTGAAGAAAATCTAAATAAAGAGGTCCATTTGAATTGGTTGGCAGTTCAGACACACACCCGCATATTACACCACACCAAATGTTAACCTTAAACTCGTGTTTCCCTCACATCATGTGGATTTTCAGAATCCCACAAACGATTATTTTTATAACTAAATATTCCTCGTCTGGTAAATGTTGCCTCATCAGTGAAAAGAATTGTATCCGGAAAATCTGGGTTAACATTTTGTTTATCTTGCAAAAAATGGGCAAATTGTAGACGCTTAGGTAAATCCTGTACACAGTGTCTCTAGTATGGGTGCCGGGACTTGAAGGGACTGCTGGTAATGAATTGGCGGACCAGCTAGCTAAACAAGGCTCTAAAGGAGACTTTATAGATCTGGAACCGTTCTGTGGAATCACAAAGGATTACATAAGAGGGGAAATCCGGAACTGGCTAGACAAAGAACACCAAATTAAATGGAGGTTGACAGAAGGTCATCTTCACACAAAAAGCCTACTGAAAAAGGTAAACAAAGCACTCTCAACCAGTTTATTGAAACTGAGCAAGAGACACTTGAAGACAGTAACCGACCTGGTTACTGGACATTGCACTCTAAGGAAACATTTGTACAGAATGGGAATAGTCAGTGAACCTTTCTGTAGGAAGTGCGAACTAAGGGATGAAACACCTATTCATATATTCTGCTCATGTAAGAACTTAGAAGGACTCAGACAGAAGCATTTTGGAAAGGAAACTATACAACCATCAGAACTACTTAAAATCCCCCCAAATAAGCTAGTGGCCTATATAGAGGACACGAAACTTTTGGAGTGGAAGTAGATAACATTGGGATTGGTACAATGACTTAGGTCAAGTGCCCGGGCTGTTGAGCACAACCCAAACGTTTGAATGAATGAATGAATGAATACCCCTACTACCACAAAAATCTAAATACATGTATGAAAAACAATATGCACAATATGAGCAATGGGCTGAAGACAACAAGATACATAAATATCCCAGAGAATGTTTTACTGGCATATTTTTCACTACAACGAAAATCATTAAAAGCTTCAACACTTTGGTCTAAATATTCAATGCTACGCACAACGATACAAATGAAGGACAATGTCGATATAATTAAATATCCAAAGTTGATTGCATTTCTAAAACGTCAAAATGCCGGATATAAACCAAATAAAGCTGAAACTTTTACAAGAGAAGAAATAAGTACATTCTTAATGGAAGCCCCCGATGATGTTTTTTTATTAATGAAGGTGAGAAATGAAATCCCATGCAAATAATTTAATTTTTGATATAAAATATTCATAGGTAGTCCTTGTTATTGGAATTTCTGGAGCATGTCGATGTGATGAGCTTATTAAAATGACTATGGATGATATTGAAGAGAAAGAAAATCTTTTAGTCATAAACTTCAAAAACGTATAAACAACGAACTTTCGTTATCAATACGGCCCAAATTTTGTTCAAATCGTTAAAAAGTATATCTGTCTACGTCCTAAAACTGAGTATAAACGATTGTTGGTATGCTTTAAAGCAGGCAAATGTATAAATCAAGTGGTTGGCAAAAATAGTATATCCAAAATACCACAAAAAATTGCAGAATATCTCAATCTTCCAAATGCCAAACATAACACAGGCACAGTTTCAGAAGAGCTTCAGCAACTCTGTTAGTAAACGCTGGTGGGGATATTTTAGCTCTCAAACAGCTTGGCGGCTGGAAATCAACCAATATCGCAGAAGGTTATGTAGAACAATCTTACACAACAAAAAAGAAAAATTTCTGATCAAATTATGGGAAATAATGTAGAACCTGAACTTGATGAAAATCAGCAAAGCACTTCTAGAAGTTACCACCATTACAATGTGCTAAGCGAAAATATTCCAAATACTGAAGCTCCTGCTCAAACCCTATCTTCTTCCAATGGTGTTCCTATAACTGCTGCTCAAAACTGCACATCCAATAGTAACATAAATAATTCCAAAATATAGTTAAACAATACTATGTACTTAATTGTATAACATATATTGATAAATTTGTTTAATAAATAATTCTTGTGTTCTTAATTATATTCGTTACCTATTTGTGTCGTGAATAAATTTTCAAAAAAAGGTGGGTAGGAGGAAAAATCATATGTATCACATGGGAGTAAAGTGCCCTTTCCTCCCTTGGATGTTTACTGCCCTCCGCTTCGCGGAGATTGGAGATAAAACCAAGAATATACCGTACGCAGCGCTATAGTGAGTGTTAGTTGGTCTCTCTAATAGATCACAGTTAATCAGAATTATGATATCAACTACAAATTCCAACTTAAAACCCGAAAATAGTTGAAATTATGTGAGCACAATGTAATTAACTTCCAAATGTCTTGGCAAAACGCAAGAGATCTCAAAGCATCTTATAAACACTAACTCTTAATTAGATGCTTCCATTTAACTCTTTCATTTTAATCCTATATTGCTGATGTTAAGAAGATTGTGGTGCCGAAAGTCGAAAATTTAATTTCCATCTCTTCAACTAATCACACAACTTTGATTACTCTTCTGAGTGCACTAGAAATGATTGCTGAATCCCCAGTTGGTATTATTGTTTTCCTTAGGAGGGTTACAAGAGAAATAGACACTAGATAAGAGTGGAATCCTCGACAGGATACGTAATTTGGTTCTTATCATACCAACTGTATAATATCACGATATCTCCAATATATACGTCGACAAAGGTGATTTGAAATGAATACATTATAATTTGCAGTTACCTCGTGAAATATTCACAAGTTTTTGTGGAACAATTTCACATCGACATGATGAATTTAATTTCCAAAATAAAAAATTGAGGTAGCAAAAAAAGTAACCCCACGTTACGAATCTTTTTAATAAAATATAACTTTGAGAACACTACCAGCTATACAAATTGATGTTAAATTTGTTATTTTGAATAGAGTACCCCACATTTATGGGCTCTGTACTTAATTAGGCCATTTTTTATTAATAATTTCTCAATATTCATTCAATTTCACACCAAAAAAGGTAGTCTTGGTGAAATTCTATAGTGTGTCTGAGAATATTTCGATTCGACAATCATGCAATATCGGTATACATTTACGATGGAAATATTAATTGAGAAAAAAAATCACAAGAAGGAAATTTTTGATATACAGTGTGACCCATTTTGTTTGGAAGCACCTTTGTAAAATCTGCATTTTTCAACCTATTTTGATTCAATTTTTTTTGTTAGACTCAGTATCAAAAACAGTATTTTGGCACAAATTTTCATAGCTCAATTACTTTTTTAAAGGCCCTTTATGATATTTCTTTTGCCAAAGAAGACAAAAGTACATTAGGCAAATATGACTATACACTGGATTCAGTTTCATCACAAATGTATAAACAAATTCAAGGTCTCAAACATTTTGCACAGTGAAAATTCGAAGCCGATAACTTTACACGTTATGGAATTATAGCTTCTGAAAAAAATGTAAAATTGTGCTCAATAATTCCATTTATCAACAAAATGAAATCAACGAGTACGCCATTACATGGAAATACAAATCAACAACTCTTGAAAATAACTTACAATACATTACAACTTTGCAACTTTGTTTTTGTATAGTGTCCACAGCTTTAGTATGTCCATACTTATCAAAGCCATTTTTACAAAATTCAAACCAAAGTCGCAAGTAGGCTTCGATTTTCACATTTCATTTATGTCAGTCAGTAACAGTTGTTTGAAATAGTAAGTACTAAATGTTCTAAATAATTTCTTGTACCTAACAATGGCTGCTTTAACTATTCAAGACAAAGTTGGAATTTTACTTTTGTGTGGTTACAATGATGGACTCTGTTTAACATAAGAATAACTCACTGGAAGTCTTTTTCTATATTCTACGTGAAAAGTTGATTAAAATATCACTTATTCTTATTTTCTTATAATTTTTCAGCACGACGGCGAGGCCGGAGTGCTCGAAATAGGGCAAGTGTTTCAAAGACCAGTTATCCACGAATACTTTACGCTATTTTATTTATTGATGCACTTTGAAATTATAAATACTGGTCTATAACTACTACAACAACAAGAAATGGAAATCATAGATAAAATAAGAACTAAATGTCAAATGGTTGAATTCGTGATGTAAATGATGTATACCTTGCGTTGTCATGGAAATGAGAAAAGCATAAACTAATTTGTATTTTGATGGAAGTTCAACCTTATTGAGTTCTGTGAATGTCAATAGTATTAATTTGAATACCATTTTCTAAGATTTTAAAAATCGAAATATCAATATTTCAAACAATACCAACGGCACTTTACATTTTAGTTTATACATTTGACATTGTTAAATATTGTTCGAATAAAAGTTTTGACGTTAAAAACTACTCCTGTCAGATCAATAATAAAGAAATTGTCATTTAGATTTGATTCAGACCATAAATTTAGACTTGTTTCTCGAGTTGTTGATGTTTTAAAACACGCGCATTTTTTAAAGTTCGATTTAAACACGCTAAGGCGTGCTTTAAATAGGTTAAATGGTTCACCAATAAAAAAAAATTAAATCAAAATCGGTTAAGGAATGCGGATTTTACAGGCGTGCTTCCAAACAAAATGGGTCACGCTATATATACAAACTGATTAATAAATAAAGGGAATGCAGCGAAGTAAAAGTGAACTCTTTGAAAAGTTTATCCTAGCATTCGGAAATTTTTAATTCCATCATAAGGAAAATATAATTTGTAAAGCTTGATTTAACTTTAAGGGGCCATTCATTAATTACGTAAGGACAATTTCGGTGACTTTTGACCCCCCCTAACCCCCATGTGAGTATACATAAGATAACTTGAACTACCCCTCCTCTTTCTTACGTAATATTCTTTCTTGATCTTTTAAATAATAAATTGTTGGGAAAGGATTAGTTTCACTGAAACACAGTTCAACGTAAATAAATAATTTTTATTTCTTAACAAGTGATAATTTAAATTGTACTCTTCTACTGCTGTAAGATTTTCATAAAAACTATATTATTTTTGGACCACAATTTGGTTTTTGTATTAAGCAATAAAAATTATTTAAATAGAATTTGAATTACATTGTACACTAAGAAATAGAGAAAATTATTCGGAATCTTAAGTGGAATGAGATTTTTAATACCTATTCAATTTTGATTCATAAAGTATTACGTGAAAATAAGTCGTGAACCCCTCCCCGCCAACATAAGGAACATAAGGACATGTAGAGATTATCTTAACCCCCCCCTACCCCTCATCACTCATACGTAATTAATGAATAGCCCCTAAACTTGGATGAGAATGGTTACCAAGATGTACAAAAAATACATTGAATGACACAAAGCTGATACACCAAATTCAAACAGTTGAAATATGAAAATTATTAATTCACATGACTAAAAACTATTGAAATCCCATCACTTTCACGTGTAAGTTAAGTCATTTACAGGATGGTTGTTGATTTTATAAAAATACATGGAGCCCAAAAGTAATTACACAATTGAAATTGTATCCTAATTGAGAGATGGAAATGTTATGTCTATGGAGACTTTTCATCTATTGTTGATAAATATGGATAAATCTCACTTATATGGTCTATGCTAGTTTTTTTATTTAAACAGTTACTTTGCTCAAATATATGCGCCATTTTAAGCAAAAGATCTGTTCCATTAGACTCTGCTGGTAGTATTTTTAAATCGTCATAATTAATATGGTGGTCGAAATTATGAGTATGTGATGCTAAGCCGCATCTTTCAGGATGTAATCTGTAATGACTTTTATGAGAGGTAATTCTAGCCCCAACCAATCTTGAAGTTTGAGCAACATAATACCATAAAGTTAATACAAATAGAGGCAACAAGCCATAAGCCACTGTGTAAGCGGGAATGTTCGTCTGAGCTTTGGTGAGAAAGAAAGAGACAGATGATCAGAGGTTTCTCTGCCTTTATCTGTGTATACAGCATTTGCGTTATTACATAAAGTCAGCCTAAGGCTCAGACTTTTCATCTCTCTCTTAGATGCTGATGGATTCCGAGCTGGCTTGTTGCCTCTTCATGAAGTATTTCCATGCATAATACTCATCACAATCCAAACAAGCTATACAACATACAATACTGGGTGTCTCATTATATTCTGACTGTTTTCAAGAGCTTATATCTTCGAAACGGTTCTAGATAATAAGATGCGGTTTCCACAGTTAGGATTGAAATTACCGTGAGTTTTGTTGTGACACATCTTTATGAATGGAGTACTTCCGGTTTACCCGCTAGAAAAGTGGCGTATTTTCGGAATACATTAGATGTACTTTTTTAAATAGGACACCCTGTATATTTAGCAATTTCTTGAAAGACGCATATTTTTACTTTTTATCGGTACCTTAAAGTTTAAAATCAGTGCACAGAAAGCGAAGTTAGATTACTTTAATTGGGATACTGTAATGATTCAGATTTCTTATTAATAAATAATAATTAAGTAGGCGTTAATATGTCACATCACAGAAATATTGCGATCATTGGCAGAACGTCACATTGTGTTAAAACCAGTTAGAACAAGATGGTATTTCGAACCAAAATGTTCACTTTCAACAAGACGGGGCTCCATCCCATTATTCTAACATAGCAAGAGAATCTGTTAACCAACAATTTGGAAATAATTGGATTGGTAGGACTGGTCCAATAGAATGGCCTCCAAATTCTCCAGACCTGACTGTTCCAGATTTTTTTGTATGGGGATTGTGAAAGATAGAGTCTACAACCCAATGCCTGCTACTATTGAGGAATTAAAAAATAACATACGGCAGATAATGGAAAATATTTCTCTTGAAATGCTGACAACAGCATTTGACAACTTGGTTCGATTCCACAAATGTATAGACCAAGAAGGAAGACACATCGAACATTTGTTTTAGAGTGCCCTTAAACATGTTCCTATTTTACAGTTCACTTTAGCTAATAAGGTTCCAACTTTATATCTAAATCATTACACTATCCTATTAAAGTTATCTAACTTCGCTTTTTTAGCAGGTAAACCAGAAGTAGGCCATTTATATAAATGTGTCACAACAAAACTAACGGTAATTTTAAACCTAACTGTGGAGACCGCATCTTATTATCCAGAACCGTTTCGAAGATATAAGCTCTTAAAAACAGTCAGAATATAATGAGACACCCTGTATTACTCTGAGAAGTGGAAGGAACTTTATCTGCAACTTTATTGAAAGCATTTTTGTTAGCTATCCTCACTTTTGAAAAAGTATTAAATAGTCTTGGTAATTTTGGAGCAGCTTTCTTCATGTGAGATAAATAAGTGGGGAAAGTTTGAACTAGAGCACTATTCGTTACATTCACTAGCTCCTTCTTTATTTTTAAAACAAATACCGGATTCAAATCTAGATCCTAAGCAATGTTTGTAGCAATATCTTTATAAATTTGGAATTAAGCGTCAGATCTTTTTCCTATGAAATATGAATTTAAATTCACAAGCTCATTCAAGTAGTCTTCCATATGCAAAATATGCATATCGGTTTTCTGTAATAATTTACCTACAATTTGGACTTTCTAGTATGTCATACCAAATAGAAATAGATAGTAAGAACTAAAGTAATCTAATTATTTTTGCGAGAGACTCATTTCGAGCTGATCTGATCATCACATCCGCAATACAAATTTATTCATTTTTTGCTGCAATAATTGTAGAGTTTGTTTAGCCATCCTTTGCCGTTACGTCATACATTGTCCAGCTTGCTCTCTCATTCATGAAATGGATGAGACGGAATTATGACGTCATTAACGTATTTAAATATCTTCTGTGAGTTTCTTGTGGCAATACTTATTATTTTTTCTCTTATTTTTCTTTTGGGAATCGAACATAGACTTATAAATACCAGAGACAAAATATTTCATTGATAAAATGCTTTTTAAGGCGATCTATTATTGTTTAAAAAAAAGCCATAAGTGCAAGAAAGAAAGCATAGTCCTTGTCGGGTGCGTGCTCAAAATGACAACAGTGTAATTGGGCTGTTGATTTTCATCACCAGTGGGGTACGGCTCAAAATCTACCATCAATAATCAACAAATCAATAAACAAGTTAAAACGTGAAAAAATAACAAAATAAAAGAATGATATGGGTATATAAATGAATAATGAATTGAAATACTTATATGTATTTATTTATCCAGTTTTAAAATAATACCTAGTACAAGGTACTCTGAACCATATACCAACATTGGTAGTCACAGCTACTTGTTTGGTGACTACTGGTGCTTAAGAAAATTGAATTAATTTCATTAGATATCAGGTTAATCATTCACATTTGGATTGAATAGTTCAAACTTCGCAACTTTTAAACGATATTAACAATATAAATATTCTTACTTTAATATAAATATGAACAAATGAAAAACATATAAAAAGCACACAAAATATGAAAATTCGATAACTGATGATGTACTAGTAGACTGTCCTGTCAGACTGCCCGCTATTCGTTTGGGTGTCATATTTGATTTCAACAATAATACAAATACTATGTGGTTTTCACAATGAGTCTTACATTTTTCAGATAATGTATTTTGTATACTAATTTGGTAGTGGTTTATTTAATTAACACCAAGAGATACCAAAACCCTTCTTCTACAGCTCTGATATTTACAAACACTTATACCACGCCACGCCACTAAAAAGATAACCTCACCTACCTATGAAAAGTTAAATTTGGGTTTAAATGTTCCACTTTCTTACAGACAACACAAGAATTTACCATGGTTGGCCAAGCAAAGTAAAATTTCCACAATAAGTACTAAAAAAACACCTTATAATAGTAAAGTAAGCACTAAAAAAGCTATATCACTTCGGCAACATAGCAAAACTACGCGTATACTATTAGTCATTCAATAATGTACTAAAACATATGGGGTGTTGCCAAAGCGCTGTTTTGTACTTATTGTTCGTTCTTAATTTAGGAATATTTGCAAAGTTTCGTGATTATTTAGTAATGTAAGGATCAATCAATTCAAAATTGAATGGTCTATGGAAGTTTTTATTCAATATATGCATTATAAAAGCAGTGTTCTCCAGTTGTTCTTTAAATATACCTAAATTATTTCGAAATAGTTTCTCGAAATTATGGAGATCTGTCAACGACGCAATCTGGAGGGAGAGAGATAAAATTGAAAGATAGAATGATGATTGATCGCCTCAAAATGTAAACAATGTGGTCTCCTTTATATTATAAGTCTTTGGAATCGAACCACAATAATGTTTTTTATTTTTTATTCCGACGTTCCGGTAGCGTTCCAGCTACCGTTGTCAAAATTAACTAGTAATAATAGTTATTTATCTACCAAGGGTATAGATAGATGTTTATGCCCTCTGAGGGCGACGTCTTAGGAACCCGAGGGCCTCTGGCCAAAGGGTTTGCAAGTCGGCCGAGGGTATACACATCTGTTTATGCCCGCGGTACATACAATAATTGTTGGTCCCTATCTGACACAACAAGAAATATCTAGTCTGGTTGTCATATTTTTTTCGTTGTGTCGTATAGGGACCAAAAATTATTTTATCACTAGTTAATCTTGACAACGGTACCTGGAACGCTACCGAAACGTCGAAATAAAAAAAAGGTAGAACGTGTCGCGGGACACACGGTAGGAACTTTAGTTCCTTTTAAGCAAAAGTTATGTAATACATCTGACGTTATAGATAAACAATTTGCATATTCTTTGGTGGTTGAGTAGTAAGCACACCAGACTCTCACGCGGTAGACCCGGGTTCGATTCCCTGCGAGGAATTTTGTTTTATTGTTAATTTTATTTTTAAATAATCATTCTGCTTGATATTAATAACGACAACAGGTAGACGTTTGAAATATTTAGCAGAATATTCATTATTATAGATAATGGTACGGTACCCTCCATGAGGGAGTCCGACTGGCAACATCTACTTATAACAGCATAGTATATTTAAAAAAGGAAACCGTAGCATTATACAAATTGGACATTCGTTTACCACAAAATTAGTGGAAACATAAAATTGAATTGTTAAATTTTTAATTTGAAGTTATATTACAGTTTATGGAAATTTTTATTTTCTATATTTTTTCCTAAGTGGGTCGTAGAAAAAATATGCTGCTCGACTCGTGTGGATTGTCCATATCGCACTTGAACGATCTCCGTCCTCGTGCGATATGGCCATCATAACCACACTAGTTGCACAAACTACAATTTCTTTCAAAATATGCCCTTTTACATTTAAAAACAACCTGCCAAATGTCAAATCAATTTATCCATCCATTTTAAAGTTATCGAATTAAAACATTCAAGTTTTCAAAATTTCAACACCCTGTATTTCGAAAAGTAGCTAGACCCCTTAATCGCGCAAAAAAAATTATGGAAATGATAGTAAAAATTTATCCGAACAAATTCAAGTAGATCACTAGCACTGCGAATACCAGCTTTGCATAGAATTTCAATATAGCATCGGTGGTTCAGTGGTTAGAATGCTCGCATTGCACGCGGGCGGCCCGGGTTCGAATCCGGGCAGGAGCATATTTATTATTATGAATCGCTGCTTCGTAAACGAGAGAGAGACCAAGGAGGCACAAGCACGCAAAAGCAAGGCACATAACGAAGCAATGTAACATAACGTAGCGTAACGTAACGCGTAACGGTTAGATTTTTTGCGTCGCGACCCCTGGTCGCTCAAACATAACCTGGCGTAAAGAACTAAAGTTCCAATAAAAAACATTTTTGCGCGATTGATCTTTTTTGTTTGTTTACAGTATCGGTTGTCAGGTTGGTAGGTTGTGTTTACTGGTTTCTAAGTCTAACACGTCGGTACGTGATTTACTTACCGTTCAGTCGTTGTGTTTTGAAGACCAGTTATCCACGAATACTTTACGCTATTTTTTTTATTGGTGCACTTTGAAATTATAAATAACGGTCTATAACTACTACAACAACGAGAAATGGAAATCATAGATGGAAATAAGAACTAAATGTCAAATGGTTGAATCCGTGATGTATATGATGTATACCTTGCGTTGTCATGGAAATAAGAAAAGCATAAGCTAATTTGTATTTTGATGGAAGTTCAACCTTATTGAGTTCTGTGAATGTCAATAGTATTAATTTAAATACCATTTCCTAGGATTTTAAAAATCGAAATATTAATATTTCAAACAATACCAACGGCACTTTCCATTTCAATTTATGAATTTGACATGGTTGAGTATTGTTCGAATGAAAGTTTTGACGTTACAAACTACTCCTGTCAGATCAATAATAAAAAATTGTCATTCAGGGCCGGTTTTACAAGAGAGATTTATACTAGGTATAAATAACAGTATAGTTATTCTGGGAATAAAGTTATACCAGAGTTTATACCTAGTATAAAACTAGTTGGTTTTACGATGCTTTTTTTACACCGATATAGCAATTCTTGGAGTAACGTGAAAGTAGTTCATATAAATTGTTATCTCCTGTCAGTCCTGTCATATGTGATGTTTTTCTTGGTTAACCTTGAAACTTAACGAAAAGTGTTGTTATTGGATTTCAGCTGATTTCTCATTATTGAAAACTTTTGCTGTCGTAAGAGTCTATTTATTATTTCAAAATGGATTTATATGATCTTCCAATATTTGAATCTTCCGATGAAGAAGATATGGTTCCGCTATGAAGGAAACCAAAATCTATACGTGAAAGATAACTACTCAAATATTTTCTGAATTATCAATATTTCAATAATTAGTTATTGTAGGATCAATTACTTCGAAACCTTAGATGACGATGAGTTTGTGGCCAGACTTAGGTTAGAAGGAGCAAATCAGAGAAGAAATATTTAGTAGCTAGCTACAACGCGTTCGTTTTTTGCTTTTAACAGACATTATTTATAGGTATATTCACTACAAATAAAAATAAAAGTTCATGCCTCCAAATCCAAATGTGAAACTAGTGTAAACAACCTGCGTTTATGTCACTTTTTGAGGTTATTCGAAGAGTAACCGACATATCTGTCTGTTCGGCGACGGTATAGCTTATTCTAGACTTTCCGAGTATCCTATTTCATGGTTAAACTCATAGATAACATAACACGTTAAACTTATACCTGCTTTGTAAAATGCTAGAGTACATCTTATACCGAGAGTAGGCTTACTCTTAGTTTATACCACGATTGTAAAATCGGCCCTTAGACATAATTTAGACCATAGATTTAGACTTCGTTTCTCGAGTTGTTGATGTTGCCACGGTAACTTTAAAAGACGCGCGTTTTTTAAAGTTCGATTTAAACACGCTGGGGCGTACTTTGAATAGGTAAAATGGTTCATCAATAAAAAAATATATTCCATGGATTTTCGATTGAGTGCGGTCCTTTCTTGTGATGTTTGGCAGAAACCCACTCTAACCGGTAGATCGTCTGGCAAGAGCTCTTGGACTTGTCTATAATGACTAGGATGTAGCTGCTGCTCTTGGTGTATCTTCCAAGTATTTGGAGAAGACGTTTTTGTTTGTATTGTCATTTATGCTTACTGTTAGATCTTGATCAACCGAATTTGAAATAACATTCTCTTTATAAATAGTTTTTGTTGTTCATGGCCTACCAGAATAACTTTTTTTTTGGTCTCACATTACCAGTCTCTCGACAACGTCTTTCAATGGCTCAAGTGTACACATTTCTTTTTTAAACACCCTGCTATAATAGATAATATAGATTTGATAAGGTGGATATATAATCGGACTATTTCGCTGCAACCTTTGTAGATCTATTATGGATGACACTCTCCTTCCATATGATTTATCAATAATTTATTAACGCAATATTCAACAAAATTCCAATAGAACGGAAAAATCATTATCAGATCCAATAGTTATTACCTTGCACAAGCGTGTTAACCGGTGTCGGTAACGTCACCAACTCATGAATTTGACCCCTACTAAAAACTGCTCATTGAGGATAGAGTTGTTTTGACTTTCAAAGAGGTCGAGCAGTGAAAACTATTTTTTCTATAATCTCTTTTTCTTAAAATCTCTTCATAATAGTCTGCAACACGTTTAAGATATGAACCATTTATTGAAAAACAGAAATTTTAATTGCAAAAGCCGTGATGGTGGAAAATAACTTATGAAATTTCCATTGTATCTGTTCAAATTACCAAGAATGTCACCAAACAAAACAACCGCTTACAATGTAAACTCCTAATTTGAGTGAACTTATATTTTTTATTTTTTATGGGAAACAACGAAAAGTCGGCCAAGTGGAAACAACAAATTAATTGAACAAAAAATGAAATCAACTTTTTTCCTTTCCACGAAGTTTGCTGATTTTCAATGTTGGATAAAACAGAAATTAAACTTCGCTATTACAGCATTCCAAATTGACTGTGGAACATTTTTGTTATTTTTTGTACTTTCAAAAAACTTCAATAATGGTTGAATTTCGGAGTGACGGGAACTAATATAGATTTTATGTCTAGAAATCGGATACACAGGCTGTTAAACAATTTTTGGACAGGACACAACTCCAAAACGAGTATGACAATATTATGTCAATGATAAGTATGTTACTGTGAGTCTCTGGGGTAGCAGGTATTGGGATGATACTCACCAAGACCTGGGAGATCCATTGTATCTCCCCCTTCTACTCAGTTCCTAAGAAATATCACAGAGACTTGTAGCTCCTTTAGTCCCGTTTCCCAGGGGAATATGAGGATAGCTGCAGGCTTTGAATTAGGTGAATATTCCTCTTCTATCCAATGATCTATAAGGTGCTGTGACCTAGGATTATGAATTGCTGAGCAGTTCGCAAGTATGTGGATGGAGGTTTCTTCTATGATGCCACATAATCTACATTCTTCTTCCTCCACTATTTTGAGCTTTAACAGGTGCCTATTCAGGCGACTATGTCCAGTTAGGATCTCTTTTAAAACTCTTAGTGCGGTTTTACTTTGAATTATGCAGTCACCCAGAGGAGACCCTGATTGTCTACTGGATGTTTCCAATGGTCATCTTTTTTTTCCGGCCCCACCTATTTTTTCCAATATAACATTGAAGCTGATTTCTCAAAAGGATTCCGGCCCCCAAAAGGCTCTTTTGATCATTGCTTATATAGCGAAAGAAGAGGATAGTAATATTCAAGAATTTCGAAAATTTCACCGGTCAACACGATGTTAAATTTTGATTTCTCCTACGACAAAAATTAGGAAAAGTTTTTTTTTTCGATTTAAATTTGCTTTTGCAGAAACTAGAGCGATTTTTTAATTTTTTGAAAAAAATTACTGATTTTTATATTTTTTCTACACTTCCACTGTAAATTATAATTAGAAAACATTTTTTCGGATACAAGAGTCGTTTTCATTGAAAATTTGTGATGAACAATAACATATAGATGTAAAATAACAAGAAATTATTGTCTAAAAGTGAATATTCTTCGTAATCCTTCTGTTCTCATATGAGCTTTCTCGTATTAAACCAGCAGGCGAAGTGAGGTACCCAATTCATTTTGATTACTGATTTCCAGGTTAAAATAGGCTTCATATGCTTCGCAAAGTTTCAAATTTGTTGATAAAGCAAATTTTTTACTCCTCAATTTAATAAATTCACCGCAAATAAAACAGAATGAAACATCATCTTGATGCCATTTTTCAACTGAGTAATTCACAAATATAGTTGTTACAGCTGTAATGAACAAGTTAACATTCACTACTGTGTCTCTTACGAATAATAATACAGTTTACTTTTGGGTTAATCGTGCTGCCATCTTTTGCTTATGAAATAAATTAAATTATACTTATCGTTGTAAATCAGTTCAAATCAAACTTTACGAACTACATATGAATATTTAAGTGTTTTCCAATGTCTAGAATCAGAATTTAAGCATGAGCAAGAAAGAATATTTTTTCCGTTGACCGGTGTTATTTATGTTATATTTACCTCCTCACGTCTGGTGTATTCTAAGAAAAAAGATGCATATTATGCTTCCTTATTCATGTTCAATTTTGTTAAAATTTCAACTACCCGACCATATAACTGGTTTAAGGGGCATATGTGCCTTATATCTCTCTCTTGCAAGGAAACTCTCCTAGAGCAATGTTGGGCTAGTTGATCAGCTCACTATTTCCTAATTAAAATCTGCCCGTGGGGAAAAAATGTGGTTCATTCCAATTTGACCAGGTTTTGCCAATTGAATTCTCAGTGGTGTACCCCAACGCAAACTGCATTAGCATTAACTCAATTATTATGTTTCTTCAAGAATGGTAATCCCATTAACGATTATATTTGCACTCTGTATGAAGATATTAAGACTTTCCAAATGAATGTTCACAAATTTGCTATATTATAATTGTACCATAATTTGTATCATTTATATTCAACCTTTCCTTTTCTCATGGTTACGTGAGTGATCTTCCGAATTTATATTTTCAATGAATTTTCTTCACACACTTATCAATTGAAATTAAAACCACTGGTCTACCTATTCACTGCAAACATCTTCGTTGTGTTCATTCAAACCGGGCTATATCCATATATAGTTATTGACAATCTGGTTAGATTATTCCTCTTTTTCATACAGATAAGATCATAATTAAATTCAAGCCTATGTGAAATTCAATAATTTGTGGAAATAAACATTTCCAAAAACCCCAGCCAACACTTTCAATTTTTGTGGAGCCTGTGTATGTTGTTCTCTCATAATTGTAGGATTTGCATCACTCCGGTATCTGTTATTATGCTTGTTCACGCGACCATTAAGAAAGACTGTGCATTTTTCAGAAAAGCATATCTAATATAAAAAGTGGGGCTCGTCCACTTGTCTTCTAGTCATTTTCTCACAAAATTGGATACGGCGATCTGGATCGTCTTCGTTGAGCTCTTGCACGATATGAATCTTATAGGTATGGAATTTATGCTGTTTCAAGACCCTTTGAATGCTTCTACGTGGAATTCCTGTAGCTGCTGCTATCCAATGCAATATGTCTCAAGTGCAACCTGTGTAGCCTCCTTAGTAACAGGATGCTGTTTTTCATATTTTCTGTTATAAACGTTTCCGGTCTCCAAGAACTTTCTTCACTCATTCATTTACTTCCATTTTTATCTCATTTTAATATTATTTTTATTACTATTTATAACATTTGATTGGAATCCTATTATACCTAATAATCAATTCAGCTTTCCTTTCGATTTTTTCAACGGAGATTTCAAACTAGTTTTCATCATTAATTTCAACACCTAACAAAAAAATGTTAGCAGGTCATCAAGAAGAATCGAAATACCTTCCAAATTATGTGCCACTCGACCCCCATACCATTGAAGATTCTCTAAGGGGTAGTCACCCCTTCGTGGGAGATGACGCTTACATCCACCAGTTAACTATCGAAAGTTGTCCACCTCGACAACAAAATCGACGTGTCTCGTGGTTTGCCGCAAAAACCTCCCCCGCCAACAATATTGGCGGTGGACTGTTTGTAATGCGCCACCCCATATTATAACCTATTAAATTTGAGGACGATGTAGTCGCTGTTCCGTTTCTCAAGCTATACTTACTCCATAATGATTACATTATTTCAATGCTGTTGATAATTCAGTAATATTCAACGTCATTGGAAAAAAATGAATTGTGTGGAAAATAATCACTGGTATAATACAAAAATGTTTCTCGCGTAATTTGCAGAACTCGCTAGCGCTCGTTTTGGCAAATATTACGCTTGTTGAACAATATCGCCCTTTTCATAACTAGTTACGTAAATAACTATTTCCTCACTCTGCCTGACCCATGCAGTGGTGAATATTAATTTTTTTCAACTGCACTTGAGTTACCGCAACCAGATTTCATCGGTCACTTAATTTGTTGATCCGTCCAGAATTGAATTCCACAGTTACAAAGAGGAGTCGTCATAACTAACCAGAATATCAGAAAAATAACATGGTATTTTCAAATGATCCCCAAAAACTTCCAAGGAGCTTCCACTAAAAAAGACGAATTACTGAACTCCAACTCAACTGGAATCGAGTCACTGCAGACGAAATTTCCACAATTCAGTCATCCACTAACGACACATCTCCAACTTGATTGAATTATTCACGTCTTATTGCATTTACTAACTGCAATTGTCGCTACTAGGTACATATAAACATCTATGCTGGAACAGGTGTTTCAGGTTACTGTATTCCACCCTGATTCACGATAAGATGAATTTGAGCAAATTGAAATTGAAATAGGTGAATGTATGGTAATTTAAGCTCAAATATGTACCAGCTACATATAAGACAAATTTATTCGAACAATTGGAATCAAGTGCGCACTCGTGCAGGTGCTTCACGTAGTTATGTTATGAGTTCAGGATGTTTGGAGATTGATAATAATTACTAGTAAATTCTGAATGCTTCCTTTATTCCTTGTAATATATATTCCTTTTTGTTATTTATTCAGGGGTATCAAACCACAATTTTCATGAAAAATGGAATTTAGATGATATTCGGTGCATAATTTCACCTATTTAAATGGATAATAATATATTCCCATACAAAGCAGACAAAGCCAGTCTTGTGCGGACGCAAGATTTCGAAACAGGGATCCTGCTTCCGTTGCCCCCTAATACAATCAATTGTATCATACGCAGACAAGGTGGAAGCGACCCTTCCATTTTCCTTCAATTCTTGCTTGAAAATATCTGTCCATTATCATGTACGATTTTGGTTGCTCAATTGGTGTAGGGTATATGTTAATATCTGTCTTGTTTCAAATATATTTCACTCTCTGAATACGAATTTTGCCCATGCTTTTTTGTTTTTTGCTAGTGTCTTGGCAGCTAACCATGTTGTCTCTCGTTTCTTCAATATATCTTCTAATACTCCATCCCATGTTTGCTTCGGTCTTCCTCTTTTCCTATAGCTCTTTGTACCTTCGATTCCCACACTTGTTTAACAGGCCACTTATCTTTCATTCTTTGGAGATGCCCCCACCAGCTAAGTTGTCGTTTTTCAATGAATTCCATTATTGGCTCTATTTCCAGGTCTTCTCTTATTTTTGTATTTCTTATTTTGTCTCTTTTTGTAACACCTCTGACTATTCTAAAATACTTCATTTCTACGGTCTGAATTTGACTTTTTTGTCGCTGTGTGAGCACCCATGACTCACATCCAAATGTGAGGATTGGTCTAAATATAGTTTTATATACTTCCACTTCTGCTTTCCATGATATTTCTTTTTAGTTTATCAATGCCCTGTTCATTGCATAGTATAATTTCAAAGTGTTTTGTATCCACTTATTAATTTCAATATCCTGTATCTCGTTTACTTGAAGCTTTGAAGCTTTTCACCTGCTCAATATTTGTTCCATCTATTGCAATCTTCATTTCCTTACTGTTTTTACATATTATGTGCATCACTTTTGTTTTGTTCTTATTTATGTGCATCCCATCTTCTTTTAAAATGTTATTCCATGTGTCCAAATTCTGTTGTAGGTCCTTTTCCGTACCCGTCACAATAATTAAATCATCTGCAAAGGCTCCTTCAGCGATGTTTATTCTTTGTAAATTTCTGCAGCTTCCTCATCTTAGGTGAACATTGTTTTATAATTTCATCTATGAAGGTTATAAATAATAGTGGGCTCAGTCCTCCTCCCTGTCTTAACCCTTTTTGTGTTATAAAATTTCCAGAGATTTTATTTCCGCGAATTACACAGCATAAGTTGTTTTTATATATGTTTTCTATTATTCTTATTGTCTTCTTGTCAACTCCTCTATTTTTTAAGATGTCCCATAACGCTTCCCGTGGTACCTTATCGAAAGCCTTCTCCAAATCCATGAAACCAACATAAGCTTCTTCATCTTGTTGTAGTAATTCATCTGCTTACAATTCAACTGTAGAAAGATCTTGTATGCTTCCCCCTTTTCTAAAACCACTTTGTGATTCTTCTAATGTACTTTCTATATATTGTGGTCTCAGTTTCTTGTCTAATATTTTCTCATATATTTTCATAGCCGTGTTGAGTAGAGTTATTCCTCTGTAATTGTTGCAATTTTGTTTGTTCCCCGATTTGTAAATTGGTAAAATCAGTGCCATTTTCCAATCATCAGGTATCTGTTCCTCATCCCATGCCGTATCGATTATTTCGAGTAAATAAACCATTCCTTTTTGATAAATATGCGTCGCATGATTTATTATTTTTATTTCAATCAATATTCTCAGTAGAGAACGATGTTAAGGAGGTTGAAGTGGGGGAATATGACAAGTATGTCAAATTATGAAATTTAGTGATGTATTTCTTAACGTCCTATTGCGATTCGTTCGAATTAAATTAAATGGAAAATCGACTTCAAACTTGAATCTACTATGATTCCAACGAACCATGAAGCATTTGATATAAAAAGCACGTATTTTGTATGCATGAGCAATGCAACTGTTGTGGCTAGGGTGTATGCAATACAATATCGCCCAAAAAGCACCATTCCAATAGCAGAATCTTTTGTCGACTTCTACACCTTTTGATAACGACGGTAAATGTAAATTTCACAGTTAATAAAAGACGTGGCAGAAGTCGCTCAAAGGAAAACGAATCAAACGTTTCGCCATATGAGCAATTTAACCCAATTACAAGTATCAGCGTTAGGTAGAGACTTGGGAAAAGCGGAACCACCGCCATACAGCACAGGTCAATTTAATAAATTGAAAGTTGGGAGTAGTTACAATGTTTCTTAAACAAAACATATCTTCACGATAATATTTGTTGACATGTTCATATTGTAATATATATTAATTCATTCATTCCATAACTTTGTAGATATACAGTGCTATTCAAAAGTCTCCTACCCCCCTCGTATTTTTTGAACGGCTACATGTACATTAATAAAATTTGGAGGGTGAAAATAAAATGTTGTAAACTTCTCTACGAATGGTAACAGGTGACGTAATAGTAATAGATGACGTCACAGTGACACTATGGCCAATAATTTTAAATAGTACCTTATGGCAAGTGATATCTCGTTTGAAAGGCATTGACATTGGCCACATAGCCATATTAATTTTCTTTGGGTTCAAACTAATTTTGACGGATAAATTAAATAGACACCAAAATTATTGAAATCATTTTTTTTCAATATCAACAATGGATTCTTATAGCAAGAGTTCGACATGAGCTCCGTCTACTTCCTGACAGTAATACATCCTAATAGTAAACTCTTGTCGTACTTGTTCGAATGTGTCAGCTGAAATTGCATTGCATTCTTCAAAACGCCAATGCTATCTGGTGCCGTAGTATAAACCTTAGATTGCAAGTACCCCCAATAGGAAAAAATCTAATGGTGTCAGATCCGGTGACCGAGGTGGCCATTCTATAGGACCTCGCCGGCCGATCCATCTACCTCGATATTCTTCATACAGGTAACGTCTTATTGCACCATAATAATGTGCATGAGCACCATCTTGTTGAAATGTTATTTCCAGATGGCCGAATTCTCGGCCGAATTCATCTGGATTATCTTCCAGAATTTCAATACTTAACGGCTCAATTGCATTTTGTAACATCTCCAGATACACTTAAATTAAATTTGATTTGGGAAGACAAGACCAACTATGTGGTTTCCCAAAATACCTGCCCAAACATTGACTTTTTCTGGAAATTGGGTATGTTGTTCACGAAAGGTGTGAGGATTTGTGTCACCCCAATACCTTACATTTTGTGTATTCACATTTTCAATGAGGCAAAAAGTACTTTCGTCACTAAAACAAAATGTTTTTGTGTAATATGGGTCTCGACTAATTCTATTTGTCATACATTCACAGAATTCGAGTCTTCTGTCGGGGTCGTCATCCGAAAGGTGGTGCACCATTTTTAACTTGTATGGATGAAATTTATAGCTGTACTTCTACTCACTTCACAGATAGACGCAACTTTAGTTGAAGGGGAAGTAGGGTTTACTACCAT
>CAJUYG010002763.1:0-27506 GCA_910591675.1 Galerucella calmariensis
CTTAATTAGGGTTTATTACTCCTCGTACTTTCTGTACAGACTATACCGCCACACGGTATCAAGATTAACTTATTGAACATAATTTTTTGGGGGTGAAATAGATCTACGTTTTGTAGGAAAAAAATCCTTTCAAATAGATTGGGGGGGGTTGAACCGAGTACATATACCTACCCAAAAGTACGCCATTACATTTATCTCACTTCGACCGTTACAATTTTGCTGACGAACACCGTTTTAAGTGAACCCTTTTAACATAAAATATAGTGACAGGTAAGTTTGCTATATAGAAAACATATTCTGAATCAGGACTGTCGGTAGAAAGGAACGATCTCTTTTGATCCTGTTTTTGAATATACCTACATTAAACTGAAAACTGATATTTGCGATTATTCTATTCAGTGAACTTCACGATTCTATTCAACATGAAATTTCAAATGGAAACTCGAAATAGTCACCGTCAGAGCGAAAGTTTAATAACTTGACAAATTAAGAGTATTGATTGCGTGGTTTCTTAGTCGACTACACTTTAGGGGGTTTTAGATAAAGTTGTATTTGGTATTTCACATAAAATGACATGAAGAATTGTGTTTCTTTCAGTTGCATAGAAATGTGTAGTTAATATTTTAACGTAAAGCAGTCAAATTTGGTTGAAAACTGGACAACTCATGTGCAGTGTACCAGATGGTATTTAGTAGCATAGAGAGCATAAAGGCAACAATCCTTAGGTCGTTGTGTAAGTGGAGATGTCCGTCTTAGCTCTGGTGAGAGAGAAAGAGACCGACGATTAGAGGTTTTTCTGTCTTTATCTGTGTCTATAGCAAGCGCGCCATTAGAGAAAGTCATCTAGAATCTTTGACTTCCCATCTCCTTTTTACAATCCGACGGGCTCCAAGCTGGCTTCTTGTCTCTATATGTAGTATCTATGTTCAGTAGTCCGTTTTCAAAGCGTTTGGTACTGCACTACGAACAAACCTTTATTCTCAGGATAGTATTTGCATGTCTTTTATCATTGCTTTATTAAAATAATAAATACACCCCCGGGCTACGTTCATAAATTTACTCGGAGTAAGGATAGTTTACTCCGAAGCGTTCATAAATTTACTCTACCAGTAGGTATAGAGTATGCTTTTATAAACGTTCAGAAACCTACCCAGAGTAAACTCTGCATACTCCGCTTTTTAATGGAGTATTATATACTCTGACAGTTATGACAGTTTGGCTTATACAGTATGTAGCTCTGTTCAGATTACTGCTAGTTATTTTTATGGATAAATTGATATTATTTGATTTTGATACAGTCATATATCTAATAATAGATATATGGTTACAGTTGATTGCATTGCATATCAATAATGGACTACTCCGTGCTATAAATTGGAAAGGATACCATTATTCTTAAAAATAACTACCTAATGCCTACCTATGCTGTAATTATAATACTTTGACATTTATTAATCATTAGTCATTATTCAACATGAGTTCCTAACATTGTGTTATGATGTTAATATTATTAAAATTCAACTCATCCATGGTTTAATCAATGTCCACGGTTAATTAATTTCCATTTTCGAAATGAAAAATATAACCCCAAATACATATACACAACACAATGACATTTGATTTACCTCCGGCTGGCTTACCTAGCCTCTGAACGGTTACTCCGAGTAACCAACAAACATACTTTTCTAATCACGTGTTCATACTCTTCTCTACTCGCTGGAGTAAGTTTATGAACGTAGCTCCGGTGGCCAATAATTCTAGGAACTTTTGGCGAGTCACCATTTCATTTCTGTTATTCTGTCACTAGTTATGTCAAATGTCAGTTGAATTTATTTTTGTTGATATTCGTTTAATTGTGTATGTCCATTTTCGATTAGATTTTTGTAGCATTTCTAGTTAGTCGTAACTCTATTCTTCTAATTACTTTTTCCACTGACATCTGACATAACTAGTGACAGATAACGGAAATGGAATGGTGACATGCCAAAAGTTCCTAGAATTATTGGCCCCCGATATGTTGAGTATTCAGCTAAAAAGTCATTTTAAATTTCAAGATTCACGTTTCGGGGGTGTATCAATTATTTAAATAAAGCAATATAGATGTTCGCAATGATAAAAAATATACAAAAATCTTCTGTTTTGAAAAGTAGACCTTAACTGTCATTCTTGTCAGAAAAAACCACTGTTTGTTGGCCACACTGACCTCAGACTGAATTCCTCTATTGAATACATTTTGAAATATTTCCAACAATAGAAAACTGTATTGGAATTTCTCAAAGAAAACGCTGGAAAATGTTCAGATTTTTCACGGAACTATGTCGTGTGAATTATTTGTTCTTTGTATTTATTCCGTCACGCGATGTAAATCATATTTTATTCGGAAAACGCTGGAAAATCCAATTCAACTATTTGTCTGGTGGCGGCAAGAGGTATATATATGTTGATCTCTTCACGTATATAACCACATCCACCTATCCGGCACAAATAGACAATTTATATAGTTCGATATATACATGATAAGTTATAAGCTGTTGAACTTATTGTTTCAAGGGACGGATATATACATTTGTGAGTTTGATCTACAGAAATTGTTTTTATGATGCACACAGGTCTCTTGAAGTCAACAAATTTTTTCTCTCAAAGAGTTCCATATAAATGTTTGCTATACCTTATGAAGGAATCGGTTTATTTTTGGTGCTAGGCTCCGTTTCACATAAGAATAAGCCACGTGAAGTTTGCCAACTGTCTTGCGCATAAACCAAAATCGGTCTTGTTTATCTATGTCACTTCTCAACGACAGTTTCATGCCATTGGCGTAACAAACGAACGATAACTAGTATTTTCATATTATACCAGTGTCTATTATATGTGAAACTATTTTAAAATAATTCCCAAATATGTTTTATAATACTATACATACGATAAATACAAAATGTGAAAACGTTACGCTACTGATTTGAAGTAAAATTTACAATAATATGGCGCTGGTTCGGAAAAGTTCACGCATCATCTGGCAAGCCCTTATTCAAGTCATGCGCTTCTATCTCAAGCAGTGGACTTTCGTTTTATGTAGGTACGTTTATTCAAAATAAAAGAGTACAAGAGACGATAACTTCATCCTATTTGTGTAAAACCGGCGGGAATTTGAAGTTATAAAATGTGAGGCTGTCGAAAATGCAATTAGGCAATCCAGTGACCTGTCAAATAAAATTCAATATGGCGACACATGGCAAACAAATGTGATTTAATACATTGTAGATCGTGGATTTTGGTATACATAAGTGTTTATTTTGGAGAAAGGTGCTTTTATTTTGATTTCGTGTCTCTATACTAATAATATACAATAAAAAGTTCAGTCTCATAAAACTTTTAAGCAGGGTATATCAATTTAGGACCAACTTTTGGTTGTGTACCTATATAAGAACATTATTTTTTCGACTAAAAAGTCTTGAGCACTGTTTATGACTAAATAGACAATACAAAACTAACGTATCTATCTAAATTGTTTGCCCTGCACGGCCATATTAGGTCACGTGATCTGGATTGCCTAATAGACGCTGTGGAAATTGACAACAGGTGAGTTCGGAATGGGTTTTTGGTGCGGTGATAGTGTAGTGTTCGTGTAGTGCAGATTTAAGTCACGTGCTGATGGTGTAAGGACGGAGTGATCAGTGTGCAACACCTAATACACCACCATTTTGTACCGAGTAAACGGTGTCCAACCAAGTTTACACAATTCATACCCCAAAGTATTACCGAACGCAATAAAAGTGTTCAGTATATTTTCTCTGATCAATTAACGAACGCAACAGTGTCAATAGTGCCAAAAGTGTTGACACTTTTTACCATTCCGAACTCAGCTAGCAGTAAACAAAGTAGAGCGCAGCTAGAGACACCTACAGGTCTAGCTCTGAATTATTATTTGGTTTTATTCACGGTAGCCTGAGGGAGATATCTAGGGATTAGTGATCTATAATTGGTAAACCTTAATTTTGCGTCCCATATAATGGGCACAATTGACACTGTAAATGTTTTTTCTGTACCAGTCTTTTAAACAGTGGTTAATTTCTTCGCTCGGTTATAATATAATTTGTAAACGTCCTATCTTGCAGATTCTATTTGTTGTAAGTCAATAACATAAATAAATAAAGCAGCTTCAGAATAAACTGATTTTTAACCGCAGTATATCGTGTAGTTACAATTTCTAAGTTAATCTAAGCCAAAAAGGATCACATTTTGCGAACTTTTCGTGTAACTTCATTATAAAAGGGAGATTTTAAAATGTATCACCATATTTCAATATTTTTGTTAGTTACAGCAATTGCCATCTGTGAGAAAACTTAAGTATCACTCAGATGAAACTAAAGGTCACATTTCACTATCGATTAAACTGTGTACCTAATATAAAGTTCTCGTGTTGGAAAAGTGGAGGAAACTCATTTTTTAAAGACACAACAGCAAGATGATTTCATACTAGACCTGCTTTTAAAAATAACCCGATGTCTTTACGAAAACACCAACATGATTACACAAAAAGTTGTTCCTAACGCGTGCAGAAAGTGTCTTTTCCATGCTTGTATGCAGTCAATAGGAAAATAATTAATCAAACTACTTGGCCCACTGTAATTTACTGTGAAATTATTTTGAAATTCAGTTAAATGAGGTGAATTTTGAGAATCTTAATTCCACAAAAGCATTTTTTTTTCAATCAATACTCATACCCCGTTCTACCCATCTTTGAAGAGCATATGCACTGCTCAATAGATGGCGCAGGTAACAATTGCATAATGAAAATTGTATGCAGAAAGTATTTATTTACCAGCAGTTTCGGAAAACCTGCAATTCTACGCGCTTATCGAAATTAATTGAAATGCAATAATCCCATGACTTTGAAAAATATTTTAAAGATGTCATGTGGTATCATCAAAGATTGTTTTCCATTTAGTGTAGACTGCAGAAATGTGATCAAGTAGGTAAGTAAGTAATTTGGAATGATGTTAGGTTATTAGGTCAATTGTTAGGATATAATTTTCGTGAGATGTTATAAGAGTTCCCTCTAATTAGCTGGTTGTAGCTTTGCGATATAATTCAGGTAATCAGCTTCAAATTAGTGTAAATGGATATATATCGATGTAATTGAAACATCTCTTAAGGAAAAATTAGTTAGCAGATTAATTTAAAAAGTATAGGATTTTTTAAAACATTCATATTGGATCGATCATGACGTTTATCGTTACTATGCTCTAAGATCGCTGTCAACAACTAAACATATTATTATTTTACATATTTGTTTTTCATTTGATATGGTTGACTCACTTTAAAAATAGTTTATAGTGTCTTTTTTGGTATTGACAGTACAAATCGTCAAACCATAAACCAGAAGAGCAAGATTTATATCCAAAAAATAAGGGTAGAAGGTCAGGTCACCCTGTATAAATAAGCTATCAACATTTTTGGAAAACTTTCCTGTAGATTGTTTTAATACAAAAGAATTTATCTACAATTTGGCGTAGAAACAATTGAAATCGATGAAAAATTACGAGAGTTCTTGGACAACGAACTTCAGCGAAATTTTAGGCGGCCGGTTTTTTTTGCCGGCAAGTGTATTGTATCAATTTATGTATAATACAATTTCAAGCGATTTGAAAGTGTCGGGTACATTGTTTTTATCCAGTAAAAACGTGCTTCAGTGTTTGGTACATGTAGTATTTATTTTTTATTGCCTATGAATGAGTTTACAGGGCTATTCTCATTCTGTACGTCCCAAACTCATCCTTACCCACTACTTTTAAACCATAAATGTAACGAATAGCTCTTTTTTGTAATTTAAGCATAAATTCGAAAAGGTGCAAACTTCAATACCCCCAGAAAGGCACAACTGCAGCACTCGGTCTTAGATATTGCGAAGGACTGCTTTCCAAAATGTAACATTATTATCTCTGGAATAATTTTCTAAACTGATTTCGCAGGTAGTTTTAGATAAAACTCTGTACCCATGCGATACGTACCATACTCAAGACTCACCTTTTTTTTAGGTAGCAATATGGACTGGGACTGGATCCTCAGTGGTGTAAATAAAACAGTACCACGAAACGCGGGTCCAGAATGCGCGAAATTCCTAAATCCCTATTGGCGCTGCGTGGATACCAGTCTAGTCCTAGCATTTGTTTACTGGATAATGAAATGGAGTTATCCAAAGCTTACACTGCCTGCTTCAACATACGTCAGAAAAGATAGATGTGGTAGAAGAACGTTATTAGTAATGATGTGTATTATATGGGGTATGGAAATCGGGTACAAATTTTCATCGAGAACTGTGATATATCTTTTGAATCCTTGTCACATTACTACAGCAATACAGGTAAGAAAACATTTTTTCTACGACCACTATCGAAATTCATCTTTTGTGCCTTGAAAAGCAACTGCAAAGTTGGTGTTGTCCGCGAGCTGTCATAATTTGACATTATTGGCGCTCTTAAGCAGAAAGTAACTTTGGCGCACGTCTAATTTTATTTATGGAAAAAAGAGAGCTAGTAGTTATTTTAATATAAACTGTAGAATAAAATATTTTAGTTGATTTTCTAATATGTTGACGCATCCAACAGTATTTTCCGTAATAATTTAATGTAATAAGTGTTGCCTACGTTCATAGGTACACGAAACTGCAATTTGAAAACTGCTAAGTACAAACAATGGCAATTAATTTGTGATCGTAGAAAAAATCTTGTGTATTTTTCGAGCAGAAAGTCCTTTGGCAGTCTCGACTGCCAAAGTACTACATTCTGCTCTTGATACAAAAATAGCTATTGTTAATTTGCCTCGCGATTGTGACAGCGTTTGTTGTAGAACATTATAGTAGGGACGTATTAAACACAAAATTATTTTTTTTCAGATCTACCTTTTAGCAGCAGCGCCTACAAAGATTGTAACTGCAGTTTTCAGGTTTCATCTAAACTTATTAAACGGACCATTATTAGCATTTCTTTTCCCAGAAACGGATACTAGGCTGGTAATACGTTTGAATTTATATTTATTCCAAACACTATGTAAAATGACCCACCATGAATAATACAATTATTAAATAAATTAAAAAATTAGTCACAAATATTATTTTACCAGACAAATATTGTAATATAATTATACTATTAACGACTACCTGCTGTGAGTTTTGGTCTTTTAAATTAATTATGTTGGCATAAGTCAAAACGAAATATCTTGGACGTAGTATAATTGGTGACAGTAAGGGTGGGTCATTTTGACCATTGGTCTGTAATCTATTAGGGATTTCTATTTTTTTTTAGTTACCACTAGAAGCCGCCATATATTGGATACAACATGGAATGATGCTTGTTGTGCCTTATTACCTTTTACGATTAGGAGGTAAAAACATAAACAATTGATATAATTATGAACTAAATAAGATTTAAGCGTTACATGAATAAAATAACAGTATGAAGCGTTCAATGACAATTATTAATTTAAAAAAAAAACGCGAGCGAGCGAGTGCACGGTATTATTTAAAAGTTAAAGTATGGCGGTTCGCTTCGCCGCCATACTTCAGGTTTAACTTTTAGATAATACAGTGCACTACCATGTCAGCCATCACCTAATCGATTAAGATCATCCGAAAGGGGTATGAAAATGGAGTTCGACCTTTTCAATTATATACATATATAATCTTAAAGCCCTTCTACCACTTAGTCGTGTAGGGTGTGTTGCAGCTATTCTTCCGTCACGAATTTTTTCCACTCTTTCCTATTTTGAGCTTAGTCCTTCGCTTCTATCCAGCTTCTTCCTCTTTTATCCAGTAATCCAGCTATTACCTTGTCCCAAGTTTTTCTTGGTCTGCCCCTTTTTTTATTTTTTTCAATTTTTGCTTTCCATATTCTCTTTACTGGTCTTCGTTCATCCATACGTTGTACATGTCCCCACCATTGTAGTTGTTTTTCTTCTACAAATTCTAAGGTAGATTTTATACCCAGGTCGTTTCTGATATCTATGTTTTTCATTCTATCCTCTTTTGTTACTCTTACTATTTCTTACTCTTCTCAAATATTTCATCTCTGTCGCCTGTATTTTACTTTTTTGTCCTGTTAACATCCTCTGTATCCAATTTTGGTTAAAGTTCCTTTTTCCGTTTCTTCATTCGCCCTTATTCTAAGTATCTTCTGTATTTCTCTGTCCTTTGGTGACATATCATCTTGAATGAATATTTTATATCCCTCTTTCTTCCTTAATTTGAATTTGTTTTGCATAATTTTCCTTTTGTTATCTGCGTTGTTTAATTTTATTAGACACGTTTTCTCTTCTAGTTTAACAGCCTCGTATACTTCACTTCACTTCACAAGTCTTCCATCGCATCTGTTAATTATTTTTGGTTTTTAGTATCTGTCTTCATACCTAGTATTACTATATTATTACGTCTTTTCTCATTTCTCATCTATCCAGTCTGTCTTCCATCTCCATGACTATTTTTTCCATTTTTATATTATCATTAACAAGTTTTTCCTTTTTCGGTTTTCAGTTGTAATATTTCCTCTTTATATTCTTTCTGTTCTATTCTCATTTGTTTTATTTCTTTCGATAGTTCGTTTATAGATTCTCCCATTTTTTCTTTACAACTTCATCTTCACTTTCCATTTTTATTAAAATCCGATCCTGTCTTTCCTATGGTCCCAATGTGCTGATTGTCTTACCACTAATATTTATCTTATCAGTTTTGTTAATGGATTAGTTTGTTGTTTTTATGTTCTATTCTCATAAATTTTATACTAGCTACTGGCTATTTGAATGAATATTTTAGGTTTTCTCACTTGTTTTTGATGTTGTTTTTCGTTTTCTTATTATCCAAATGCACTTTGAGGTCTTATATACTACATTATTCACTTTTTAAATTTGAATTACTCGTATTATCTTCAAAATTTTAAAAAGTTTTAATACTGAGTGTCAATATATAAGCCACTATTCACTTTCTTCCCAGGACCGAACTCCTGAATTTAAGAAAATTGAAAGTGCATTTGAACTTATTTTTCAACGACCTTTCCATAACTGTTATCATTTTTTATGAACGCTATTTGGTAAAAAAGTTAGCTTGCGTTTGACAGTTTTGTACAGGAATCCCTATGTCGCATCTTATAAATAATACAGTGTATAACGCTTTGATTGTTATAAATTAGTTTATTTATTTTTCAGGTGTATATAATGTTGAAAAAATTGGAGAGATGCCTTGGAATGTAATGAGTTATGGTATTAACTTACTTTATCATTTCGTTATTTTACAGTTAGTGGCAATAGTGAGTATTTTCATAAAATATTATTGTAATAATAATAATTATTGTATGTTTTTAGCCAACTGAAGTGAACTTAAACCACATGATATGTCCAGCCATCTTAGATCCATTTGAAGGTCAATTATACAGGATCGCGGCCGTAGGCCACCAAGCAATCTTGTGCCCATTGATGTGTAAATCATTTTGCCTTGTTTCAGCATTTTTTCTAACCAAGTTTTCCCTCACAAAAGTCAAAGCTACATTATGTTGTGAAATTGACTCGTCACCCTGCGTTAATGGAGAAACTTTTGATGTTTCACACCAACATTATAGTTAACGAGAGCATAATGATGTATACAAAATACTTACTCAACGAACCCATTTTATTAAACATCGGATTCTTCTTTTCTTATTACAAAAATCAGCTTGTTGATGGATAAACTACTAGAGAAGTTTCATAGCATGTCACACCTTGCTGTAAGCATTTTTCTAGTTTTTATTTTATTGGCGCCCAACGAGGGGCGAATAGAAAAATGTCTTACTTCAACTACCTATTACTTTTTTCTTTCAATCTACTTCCCAAAAAAAATCCTCCACTTATCACTGAGTAGTAAATTACAAAAGAATCATTTTCCAAAGCAATAAGAGTAAAATATTTGTACCGATAGATGTTAGTTGAAGGCTTTTTAATACATAAATCTATAGTTGTATCGGTCCGATCAGCCTACAGTTATAAAAAGTAAATATAAAACTATATTATTTGTTATAGTTGTTTGGATTAAACTGTTTACAGTAACAGAAACTGTTAAAAGGGCTAACAACATCATTTAACGACTTATAAATAAGCTTGCCTTATTTTTCACGCTAAGCAAATATTTTTTTCATTCATTCTTAAAGAAAAACTAATGCAAGCAGTGAATCATATTCACTATCAATTCCTAAATGAACAAATTTATATATTTCTTTCTTTAATCTAATTAATTTTTATTTCTTAGTAAACCTGTTATTGAGATATTGAATTTTAATAAAAATACATTTTAAAACCTAGTTTTATTAAATGGAAATTTTTCTCCGTTCGTGGGAGAAGTGACACTATTTTGACCTGTTTTCTATGCGCAAATCTCAACATTCCAGAATAGTGGGCAGTTGCTAAGCAATTAGAAAATAACAGTGCGGTAATATTCTTCCCGCACTTATTTGAATACATCTTGAATGAAATATTTTTTAATTAATTTTTTAAATGTAAATCAATAATCGAAGAAAAAATAGTATGTATAATTCGTGGGAAAAGCATATTCCCAAACTCCTGTGTTACCAGACTCGTCGCTACTCTCCTCGTCTGGTAATTATCACAGTCGTTCGGGAATATTATGCTTTTTCCACTAATTATACAATATACTATTTTATGAGTAAAATAACTCCCTTCAAAAATTAAATTGTTCGCCCATGGTACGAGGCGACGGTGACCAGCCATAATAATACAGAGTGTTCATGTATCATATAACTTGAACATTTATTTGTAAATCTTATAGGAATGTGAGCCGCTAATGACCTTTAAGGACTAAAAGGAAAAAATAAAAAAAACTGTTGAAAAAAATGAACAATTATATTCATCATTATTCAGATACATCTTATACGTAATTCTTACTGTACACTTCTGAAAATACGGTAAAAATAAAAAATATTCGAAAAAAAAATACAAGTTCTATAAAATTAGAACCTTTAAAATATTAACAATCTTATTGTAGGTATAAAAGGGACTAGAAGTTCGTTTTAAACGTACTCTTACGGACTAGTAGATGTTAAAAATTTTAAATGAATACAAAATAAAACATATTCAACAAAACAATAAAATATCTATAAATGAAATTCAAGAATATACAATAGATCTCGATTAATTCAAATGTACTGAGTATTCAGAGTTATTAATAATAAAAAATAAATATAACAAAGTGAGACATTATTCTTATACAACTAAAACGATGCTTCTCAAAAAATGTGTATATTTTTTTCAATTGAAAATTATCACAGAAAATATAAATGATAAAATAAGTGGACAAATACGTATCTACCGATAAAGGCAACTCTTGGTATAAGAAAATGCAAGAAAAAAAATTAAAAGCTGTATTAGGCATATGTATATAGATCTGACACGTCTTGTTCAATCCACTTTTTGTATTATATTTATAAATGCATAGATGCAAAACAGATTTCAGAAACTTAATACCTAAGTACCTACATATTCTTAAAACATGGAATAAGTAATTTTGATCCTAATTGAAAATTCTTGAAATTTTGAATATCTGTTCTGCCCTATCCTTTGACAAGAATAACAAAATTGAAAAACTTTATTTGTAATCATTACTTAATAAACACCTAATAAAACGCTAAACAAATTTTTAAAAAGTATTAGCGAGCATACCAGGATTTCGAAAACTTTATGAAAATTTTAAACAATTTCCTGAAAACCAAAATAATTATGTGAGTGTTGCCTAACTGTTTCAAGGGTGCTATAAATACTCAAAATGTTTACAAAAGTTCTAAAACTTTCAGACTTTTTACAAATTTACAAGACTAGACATAAATATTATTTATTGCATATTTTCGAGGATTAATAAAAACAACTAAAAACATTGAAAAAGAACTTGATAACAATGTAATATGCAATACATGCACCAACTATAGGAAACTGTACATATGGCAAAATTATGACACAGTCGAAGAAATCCATAAATAAAGAGCAATCTAATAATTCCACTAGCGTTTGAAATATCCACTTTTGCTATACACTGTATAGCATTACAAGGAATATTTAAAAAAAAGTTCGATTCCATTCAACTGTGTGTCTTATGAAAACTCGTTAATAAGCTTGTGACATACAAATCCAATTTATTGTAATCAAGTAATATAAAAAACTATGTTTATAGTTCGTTTTGAGTTAAGTATTCATATTAATCTATGCTACAACATAGTTTTCAATATTATCTTTACTTAATATTGCAATAAATACAACACTATCCACAAGAGGACTGGAAGTTTTTGGAGTCAAATTCTACTTATAGTATTTTTGAATAAAATTAGATCCATTTTGATTGTCTACATTCTTCAGACGACATTATTTTAGTTCAAGTTCAGCTATAGACTACAGAATAAAGTAGAATACTTCGATTATTTGCACAGCTGACATTTAAAAACACAATTTGACAAACAACAATCAAAAGAGGTTCTCCAAAGCTCCACTGTTTATTTTCAATGCAATGTTGGTATCTCAACAAATATATATGTATAATACTTGGTCTCCATATTACTATTTTTTCATCAAATATTATTTTTTTCAAGGTACCATGATGATTAGTAGTATAGTTATTCCAAAGTCAGTGTAATTACCATAAAATGAATCAATGTTGTCAGATATATTTTCTAAATATAAAATAGTGTGTGTCTGACAGAACATAAACATCATAAATTAAACTATGTGAATATTATGTACAAAATAATAATCAATAGCAATAAATGTGGTTTATCATTATCACATTGGGCATACCAGACTGACCTGAATTGAACCATCTTTATAACAGACGTTTAAAATTCTCTCTCCAATTTCTTTGGTTTTTGAATTGATTCAACTAGTTTTTTTTTATCCGAGAATATGTTAGCCATCCAGAGGTGGACCGAGGTAGACCATTGAAACTTCTGTGTTACCATATACAGCAGATACTGTTGGGTATAGTTTTTTGTCTGGAAGCCCTAAAAAAACATTTGAAATAATATACAGAAAAAGCAGAAATAAAATTATACATACCCCTAAAAGCAACACCTAAAAATTCATAATTCTTTTCAAATGATAGAGTATTATCATCACAATCTAGTATTACTCTTATCCTTTCTCCAACCTGCAATATTTAAATTTATTCTAGTGTCAATTCAAAAAATTTAATAATACATTCAGAATGTTTATTACCTGATATTTTGGAGCATTGTTTAACATAGGATAATTTCCTTGTGCATCTCCATTATGCAACAAATGATTATCTACTAAATTCCAGCCCCAACTTTGATCATCTGAACCTAATAAAGCCACATAGCCATGACACTGAAGAGTTGCATCTTTTGTAGCAATTCCTATTACTGCTACTGTTCCTAAAGGTCCTTCCCAAATTACTTCCCAAGTGTGTCGACCATGTCTGAATCCTATTTTACCTCTAGAATTTTCAAATTAAGCATATACAGCATCTTTCTTAGTGAATATAAGTAAATTTGACAAATTATTTCATTTCAGCTGTTAGCAAGAATGGTATGCAATATTTACTATTAGAACTGTTGGAAAATATATACTTTACATATTATTAACAATAAATTCCATAGGTGTGACCTGTATTAGTAAATAGAGTAAGTTGATTTACCTAGATGCATCAGTACTTTGAGCTACAGGATTTCGATGTAACGTAAAACCATTAGGCTTTATATAAATATTTCTAGAACAATCATTAGGATTCCAAGCATGATGAAAAGCTCTTAATTTGGCTTTATATGTGGGCACAGAACTTAAAAGGTCCGATTTAAGTGCTTCTTCTGCAAGTTTTCTAACACAATGTAACCGCCACACGTCATTATTTTCATCGTTTAGAAAACTATACCACCGTTTACATACAAAGGAACAATTTCTGAGATCATGTAAGGTTAAAAACGAAAATATAACTTCTAAAACATTATCGGGAACTACTGTAGCTATCGCTGTGTCCATTTTTCTTGTTTATTTGACATTTCATTTTGACATTTCATATTTCAAATGCCATTCAACTTTTTTGTTACGGCAAATTTTCATGGTAGCTATTACATAATTATCAAGGTTTTGCACATACTATTTTCACTTTCCACATCCAGTTATTTTATCTGAGCTCAAAATTCTTGCTGCAACATAAAAATACAAGTTTTGCTTTATAAGTGCCTCCTACAATTGAGTAGAAATAGTTATGTGATTATTGAGATCTTACCTGTATCCTGTATCTTACGGAGCGGCGCCAAAAACAAATTTCTGATTGCTCTAGTGGCAATCATCTCAACCTCTGTCAGCGTGTCCCACGTGAGATAGAATGGCCAATGAAAAGAAATGCTTTGTACCCGCCGCCAAGCTGATCTAAGGATGTATTTGCACGAAATAGCTCAACTTTGTCAAGCTTTGAGAGTGTCAAATTCTCAGTAATCGTAATAAAATTTGAATAATATGAAAGTGCATTAATCCTTCATTTATAAGAACCATTGAAATTAAATTTCGGTTAAACAAATTCGAATTATTGGGCTTTAAAGTATGGTATTATTCCGTCGCCATTTTGACTAAGTTTAGTTGTAAGTGTTGATGGTTTTATAGGAATATTTACGAATTTCTTGTGGGTTTATCAAAATTTTAAAGACTTTTTGAGTTCGTATAATTTCGGAAAGTGTAAGGATGGCACAACAAACAAACACAACGAACTGGGTGATACATGGATCGAATGGTAATTTTTTTAAATTCTAGGTGCATGCCTCTTTACTCTAGAATACGTTGTAATATTTATCCATGCTGACATATCTAATTACCTCAGATATTTTATTTTATAAACTCTGTTCGGAAAAACAAATTGTCTCATTGTTCATTCTTATAATGTAAACAAATTAGTTCTTTGATATTAAGTTATTTTTTATATGAAAATAGGACAGCCTCAAATGATTAAATTGATGCAACCTTCGGGAAAAACTTTTAATGGTATAATGACTTCGGCGATGACTGGACAACCAGTTAAAATTGTCAAGACAGCTACTTCTGTTTCTGATGATTCCCAACAGGTAAGTCTTGTAGATTTGTATTCTTTTTGTAAAATGTTCTTGAAAAACATGTACCTACTTAAATCAAATGATACACTGTATATTTATTATTGTTGAATTTCAATTGATTAAGTAATTACATACATTAGACACTAATAAGTTGGCACTTGTATGTATATATTGGGACATTCACAGATACCTAAAAAATCTATCCTGTCCTCTTCCACTCTCTCTTAATTTCTGTAGACAGGTGAACTTGAAAATTACACAACCCCATTACAATCTCATAAGCATTTTTATTCATAACATAAAATATATTTTTTATACAAAGATTCCTAATTAAGATGATTGTTCACAATGCCATCATCAGTTTTTGTCTTGTCTTTCTTGTCTTATATTTTTTTTTTCAGATGTATGCAAGCACCCTTTCCTCGGGTCAAGTTATAAAGACTGTACAGGCACCTAAAATACTAACAAGTAAGTAAGAATAAATTTAGTAAACTTGACTGAAAAATAATTTAGCAGTATGTCACCATGTTCAAAAATATGGCCTTAGGGACTCTTGAACCAAACAAAATGGTACCAAAGCTACTTGTATTACCTAAATTGGCACAGAGAAATATAATTGACATCCTTGTTTCATCTCTTCCACTCCCCAGTCCCTACTACCTTTGATGTTCTTGATCTATCCTTACATGCTTTATCTACACTTTCCTTCCCATTATAGATTTTGTGTATTGGTGTAGAGGTGGTAAGTTGATTAGAATCTTAATACCTGGTGTAGGGTGATTCTTATGGCTGTTTACCAAATTTCATGTTTGCCTCTAACAAACAAATTGAGATCACAAAAAATGACTCTTTAATTTTTAGAAACCATTCCAATTCAAGTTAACAAAGTCCCATTAAAAACGATAAAACTAAGCCAGTCACAAATGGTAAGTGATATTTTAAATGAGTGATTTTCTTCTAATATTACTTTAAATTTTTAGCAAGGTATCAAACTTGCACCCTCCTTAATGCCTACAAAAGTCCAAATTTCACAGCTTAGCTCTACTTCACCTACAGTACCTGTATACACTTCTCAGACCTCACCAATGACAAAAAACCTTACTCCTCCAATTTTATCGAGAAAGAGACAAGAACATGTAGAATTGGAATATGCACCAGAATCGTAAGTTTTTTTAATGTATTAAAATTGAGACTTCCTGGACAAATTTTTATGTTTTTCTTAGTTGATTTGATAGAATTTTAATTTTATAGGGCTATAAATTTTCAGTTATTTAAATAACTTTACTTGTACCATCTGAAACATCAACAAAAATCTGGCATCTCAATCTGGATTGAAAAAACAGATACAAAAAATATGGCAATATATATTTTCATCATTCCTAGACTCTGTGTCGTCAAAGTTTACAGAATAAAAATATAAGATGTTTCACTTTAGGGCGGTTTGATTCAAGTTGCTGTCCCAAACGGACGCCGCTCTCATAAATTATGTTTACGACTCACTTTTGTTGTCAATAACGAGACCGGTAGATACCAGATAAGTTCGAAAAGCTTATTTTATTTTAAGCTATACAGGGGTAATTAGAGAAATATATATTTAAATTAATAGGATTCTTTATCACAAAGGTTTATTTTTAAATGTTAATTATTTTGAAAAATGTTCGGGATATGAATTTGAAAAGGTAAGTAAAAAATAAACTTGAATTTTCAAAATGAATCAATTCACAGTTTTTATCCAGCATCTTCGTAATTTTGTGATTATTATTGATAATCTAGCAGATATTTATCACAAATTCAATTAAATATACTCATTAGCCACCAGAATAATAGGGCCACTAAATCTTGAATTTTGATCTTTAAATAACGCGTATTTTTTGGATTGACAAGGTTAAAACAGTAAAAATAGAAGCAGCTGCAGGATACCTTTATTAAAATTTTTATAAATGTTGTAAAATACTAAGTTTGCAGTTTGGTTTATGTGTTAAATTTAATCTATTGTTTTTCAAATCTTTCAATATCCATTTGAGAGTAAAATATATACTGACTCTGGACTTGCATAATATTTGAAAGGAACTGACCAATTCCCCTTTGGTTAGCTATAGAATTGAATTTATGTGTTTTCTTGCTTAATGTACTTGTTTATATAATGTCCTTATTCTAAAAATAAATCCGTGATTTTGTATTAGCAAATATTACAAAATATTTAGTGTTTAAGCTTTGCTATTAAAGAGAAAATTATTAATATGACTTTTTGCTCATTTCAACAATTAATTGATAAATTTAAAAAATCTATACAACATAAATATAAAACACGAACAACCAATAAACACCGTTCTAAAATAACAGCGCTCGACGGGCGACGTCCCGTATAATATGCCAAATTTAATGCAAGTAAAGATGTAGCGACGTAATCATCCAAGTCACCAGCGGCATCGGTGCTTTATGCGATAAATTTGGACGAGTGAAACATCTTATATTTTTATTCTGTAATATTTGGTGACGTCCAGGAATGTGGGGCTTTTCCCTACTCAGTAAACAATGTACTATTATTTTCAGGAAACGAGGTCGAAAATCAGAAAAAGTGGGTAAAGGCCTTCGTCATTTCTCGATGAAAGTATGCGAGAAGGTCAGGCAAAAAGGTACAACTACTTATAACGAAGTAGCTGATGAATTGGTTACCGAATTCACCAGCTCCACAAATAACGCATTAGCTGATCAGTACGATCAGAAAAATATCAGGAGGAGGGTCTATGATGCGCTCAATGTTTTGATGGCTATGAATATTATTTCCAAAGAAAAGAAGGAAATTAGGTAAGTAAAAATCATGCCTATTTTCAAATCAGTTTAATTTATCTGTAAAATGCATTCCTCTGATTTTTATTTTTAGATGGATAGGACTTCCTACAAATTCCCTTCAAGAGTGCCATCAACTCGAAACGGAGCTGCAGAATAAGTTGAGGACAATAATAGAAAAGGAGAGGCAATTAAATGAGCTGATTCTGAACCAAATCGCTTTTAAAAATTTAGCACACAGAAATAGGGAAAACGAAAAATCCTACGGAATGCCGTCTCCGAATTCTTACATTCAGCTGCCTTTTATTGTTGTCAATACAAATAAGAAGACTGTTATTAATTGTAGTATTTCTAATGATAAGTGAGTATATGACCGTTTTTGTTACTGGAAGAATCAAAGTTTTGTACATTTTTTTAACATTTTAAAATACTTTAATTCCCTTTTGTTTAAGGATGGAATATTTGTTCCAATTTAATGACAAATTTGAAATTAACGATGACATGGAAATTCTAAAGTCGATTGGAATGTTGTCGGGTAAGTTATCCAACTATTATCTGCGATACACGTGAAATACCTTGTGGAATTTCAGGTTTAGACACTGGTACCTGTACACCTGATAATTTAGAGAAGATCAAGACTTTAATTCCAGAGTCGCTGTGGCCATATTTGGACAGTAAGTATTTTTATGCTTCCAGATTTTTTTTTTGTTTGTTTGAGGCATCGACTACGAGGTCATTAGCCTTCTATCTCAGTATTCAATATATCAGTGTGTTAGTGTGTTGCTAGCATTAAATTTTTTTAAAAATATCGATAATTTTCAAATAGGTGATAACTTTTTTAATATCGCTTTCATTTGTTAGGCAACGTCTAATATCATTTGGAAGCATCATTTGTTGTCGTTGATTGATATATTTGGGACAGTTCAACAGTATATGATCAATTGTTAGGATTGTATTGCATATTTCGCATATTGGCGGATTTTGTCTTATAAGCAAAAGGAGGATGTGAGATTTGCTTAATGTGCAGCTTGTAATCATCTGACCTCACGGGAATTTCTTCTTGTTGCTCACTAAGTGCTCTTTTTGCAGCTTGGTCAGCACATTCATTTCCAACGATACCAATATAACTCGGTATCCATAGAAATATTACTTTTTTCCCGACTGATTCCAAGTGAAATAAAATATTATGAATATTTCTAATGAGCGGGTCAGAATTAAAGTTATTTTCTACAGCTTGGAGTGAGCTAAGTGAATAATTACATATGATATTATCAACATGGTTTTCATTAGCTATCAATTTTAAGGATTGCCAGATGGCGTATAGCCCTGCAGTGAACACTGAAGCTGCTCCTGCTTCCAGATTAACAATATTCCCGAAATTAATATTTTGTTGTTGTATATTTCGCTTAATTTACAATCTACATCCTTATAGAGTATTAAGTAAATGAGAGATGAAGTTTTGGTCGTGAAAAGGAAATATCCAGTGATATTTCACCTTATTCTATTGCCGTTTAATTATCAAGCAGGTTTGGGGGCCAGGTTCTAGCAAGTTTTCTTGTGGTGGGGTTGAAAAGCTCTTTTACTAACTGATTTGTATGATGCACAGTTCGTTCTTTGTATGACGCCGTAGCTTGATGGATTTCATCTCTGATAAAAGGAATCTTTAGGTCGCCATGCAGTGTTTGATTACTGACATACCATGATGCATCCGCTATCGACCTTAGCAGCTTTGATTGGAATCTTTGGATGATATTGAGCGACGTTGGTTTTTCGAACCCCCATAGATGGAGTCCATAAGTCCAGATAGGTTTAAGCATCGTTTTGTAAAGCAGGATTTTATTATGGAGAGAGAGTTTTGAACGTCGACCTAGTAGCCAGTACATTTGTCGGAACTTAATGTCAAGCTGTTGTCTTTTCATTTTCATGTGTTTTTTCCATGTCAGACGTTGGTCCAGATGGATGCCAAGATATTTTGTCTCTGTTGCTGTAGGTATACATACGTCATCTATCCTTACAGGTGGGCATGTGTTGTGACGCGTGGTAAATGTTACTTGGAATGATTTTGTTTTGTTTATTTTAGTTCGCCATTGTGTATACCATTTATTGAGTAAGTTGAGGGGGTTTTGCATATTTTGATATGCTGTTGCAGGGTCTTCGTCTACTGAAAGTATCGCCACATCGTCGGCAAAGGAAGCAATTGTGGTATTGTTGGTTTCGGGTATATCGGACGTATACAGTAGGAAGAGCAGCGGACCTAGAACACTGCCTTGTGGAACTCCAGATTGTATGGGGCATATGCTGGACTGCTGGCTATCGAATTTGACAGAGAAATGTCTATAGGCGAGATAAGATTTAAGTAGAAGGAAATAGTTACTAGATAATGCATTTTTCAGTTTGTAGAGCAAGCGTCTATGCCAAACTTTATCAAACGCTTTGGAGATATCTAGGAACACAGCGTTGCAATATTTCTTTTCTTCAAGACATTGTGATATTTGGTTAACTATTCGATGAATTTGTTGAGTGGCTGAAAGCCGAACTGGTGTTTTGGCAGTAGTGTTTGGAGATTATATGGTCTGTGTGAATTCTCTGCAGCACTAATCTTTCGAAGACTTTGCTTATTGTTGGAAGCTAGCTGATGGGTCGGTAGGATGTGGTTTTCCTGGCTTAGGGATCATGATAATAACAGCAAATTTCCAAACTATGGGAAAGTAGCATAAACTTAACATTCGATTGAAAATTATAGTTAGGAGAGTAACAGCCTTACGTGGGAGTTGTTTTAGTATTTGGCCAGTGATTAGGTCGTATCCTGGAGCTTTTCTTACATTGATTTTACATATTTCGCTCTTCACTTCTGTAGGAGTGAAGCTTTTGATTGGAAGAGACATTTGGTAGAGTGCGTTGATGAGCTCTTCCACTTCATCATCAGGATCTTCCGGTTCCGTTTGGAAAACGTTGGTTAGATGTGCAGCGAAGGTTTCCGCTTTTTCTTCATCTGTGCGAGCCCATTCGTCGTTTGGTTAACGAATGGGAGGTACGATGGTATACGGCCGCTTGAGTTTCTTCGTTGCGCTTCATAGTGTCTGGTCATTTAGTGAGAGGTTTGAGACGAATTGCTCAAAGCTGTCATTGCTTACGTCTCTGATTGCTGATTTTAGTTGCCTATTTAATCTGTTGTAAATATGCTGGTCTATAACGTTTCTAGATCTTTGCCAATAAGCTGACGAATGTGGAGAGGCGAAATTAATATTGTTAATAATTTCATTACATCTTATCCAATCAATAATATCCTCTACTTGTTGGACATCTCTTTTGATAGCTATGGTGCTGGCAACTGACGTAATTCCAGTGCCGCGCTTTGAATTTTTTAGCTTCTAATGGTTATTTTGGAACCAATTGTCATCATTTTTCAAGTTCGTTCGTTCATATAATTTTTTTTTTAATGAAAAATATTGTTTTTTAAGAAATCGCCAATGGGCAACCACACTCGTATGATAATTTTCTTGAAGAAACTAGTGCAGGGACTAGCTCAATTTCCATACTACATCCCGATGAACTGGTAGAGGCGCGACTGGACGAAGAAAATTCGCGTCAGTCATCGAGCTTCGATCCATTATCGCCGAGTCCACAAGATTATTCAGAAGAGGAAGCGGAATCGGATATTTCCAGTGATAATGATGTCCATTAGTGTTTATTGTCACATGCACTGAAACCGTGACCATATTTTCATAAATTGTTTTAAACAATATGTACAACGTCCATCTTTTAAAAAATCGGTCTATCAAAACTTGACAAAAGTATATACAATCTTTATGATTATCTCATTAACTAATAAATTTGGAGGATTTTCAAACAAACGTCTTCGATGTCGATTGATTATTGCTACATCAAAAAAATGTCTTCACTATCAAATGGTGTGTAAAAGTATTTCTTATCTGCAGTGGCGGATTAGTTTAGAATGCACCCTAGGGCCCTCCCGACATGCGCCCCTTTTTGCTTTATATCGGTATTTTTTTTATATTAAAACATGTTATTCACAAAAATCATTCAATTTTTTATTTTGTGGCATATTAATTTAAGTATAAAATTGTTAATAAATCTCTTAAAATTAGACAATAAATAAATTTTATATAATTAATTACTAGACAATTTTTCTTTTCCTCGACCCGCGGGAAAGTCTAGATCTCAATCCCGTCATGAAGATGTTCATATTCGCTGTTCAAATGACACGATTTCAATCAGATGACTAAAGGCAAGGGCACACACAACCGCACCGTAACCGATTTGTGTGACGGTCGAGTGTTGTCGAAGAAAAGCACAGAGTACACCATCTAAGAGAGACGAAAGCTTTGTCGGTTCCTTTGAAGTCGGACTTACACGATATTGAGCGGAAATACGTCGAGGCATTGACACATAAACTACTTGATACACTGAGAAAAGTAACACTACACTAAGAAAAATAGTAGTGTCCCAATTAGGTCTATAGAATATTTTTTTAACTACTAACATGAGAACATCTTATTATTCATCTCATGTATGTAAGTAATAAGAATTGGCTCATTTTTAACCTAATCTTGAAATAATACACGGTGAACTGAGGGCAATGAACGGAAGTGTCGACTTGACATTGACAGATAAACTAATTAATTCACGCATGTGCACACAAATTTGCGATCACGAAAACTACTTTCTTTCGCCTCTTGTTAGATGGTGTACTCTGTGAAGAAAGGTAATAGTCCAAGGTGAGATTGGGCACCGTCTGGTTGTGTATATACTATATTCCAGCCTTTGGCGTTTTTGCTGACGTAAAGTTGCGGATGTAATTTGGGCGCTAAAAGATTAATGCACTTTTTACAACATATAAACTGGGCGCCAAGACCGAAGGGTCATTTTAATCCTATGTGTATTTTGGGCGCTAACCGACTGAATAAGAAATAGAAAACTAAAAAAACAATAAAACTTAGGCCCAAACCCGGTTGATCAAGGTGATAAGTGACCTTATCCCCCAAAAAAGCCTAGAGAATTCGATTCTGGAAATATGAAATCTCAATTCATTGTATTTTTTGAGATTTGTTGCACGGAAAATTTTGAAAACGAACGCTTCTGTAACTGTTCCACCGACTTGATTGATGGCGCTGTATGGAACTTCAATGACAGATTACGACGGTCAAATGTCGTTGTCTTGTCATGTGTTTTGTGTACATAAAAATATTTCAAATATTATTTATTTATTGCTTAAAGCTTGTTAGTGTTTGTAGGCGGTTGAAATAAAATAATTTTCATGCTGGAGAAGTAAATTTGTGTCCTGTTTATTTTTATTTCACATGTGCCTCACCACAAGTACCTATCGTGAAATAAACCACAAATATCCCAGATAACACAAACACGTTTCAAAGACATCTTAAAGACATTTGTTCACGATGTTCATGACGTTTCGAAGATGTCCACTAATATCCAAAATATGTTTTGAAGACGTCTTTAGGACGTACATTGTTACAAAACAAGGCGTCTTTGGGACATCCATTTTTGTACGTCTTCAAAACACACAGTTTTAAATTGGACGTGTTTATATACAGTCTTTTTACTTGATGAAAATGATTGTTATAATGCCCTTCTATCTAATTCCACAAACTTATACTATATTTATCACTCTTCTTTAACTAATTTAGCTAATAACTATTATTGAAATATTCTTCCCAGCTTCAAAGTGTTTATATTTAGATTTAGAAGTGGGTTTTATTGAAAAGTTTTACTTTCCCCACTTCTAGATACAGTTCTCCTGACTTTTCTCTTTTCTCCATAATATTCAACTACTATCTGATCTGAGTCTATTGTTAGGTTAGTTCCAAATGTTGGTTCATATGATTCTCATGTTAAAGGATGACATGAATAGAAAGTGTATGTCTGTGTCGCCCTCTACCTTTCAAGTGCTCAATAATTTAGTGATGCTGGAGACTTGCCCCATTAAAAATTGCTAAAAGAGTTGAACGTCCACATTACCAACATATTTAAGACGTCTTTAAAACATCCCTACAAAGGCGTTTTAAACTTGTCGTGAGAAGGACGTCTTAAAAACGTCCGTTTTACGTACCAGGACGTTTGGACCAAAGTAAGACATGAACTGGACGTCTTTAAGATGAAGTGTGCTATCTGGGATTTTTAGCTTCCACGAAATGCCTGATATTTATTGATCCTCATATCGGGGCCTTTTGGTTCCTCCGGGGTCCTGTACCTAGCCATAGATTGCATCAGCATATACATCAGCCTCCTGAGCTATTGAGGGAAACTGCATTGGTGATAGTAATAAAACTAATTGCATTCTACTAATTGACCAAAATAGACATTTCGTATTCTATTGAATTCCGTTGTAATCTATTATTTTCGAAACACAGGAATAAAAATGTTATATAGGTTTGATCTTTAATTATGTATATCCAAATGTTATTCTAAAATACTTTTTGCAGTTTTCCTTCAGTTTGTAATAATCCGACATGTCTGTTTTTCCATTGGCTCTTCTTAATTATTCAAGTAAATTATAACAAAAATGTTTCATTTCATTGAATACGAAAACAAATCATTTAGGCAATCTGCTTGTAGTATTACAAATTTGAAGTACAAAGTAAGTAAGTGAGTAGGTAGTTTTTATCTTAGATAACTCTTAGAAAATAGACTCAGAGCAAGTGAACCCTCCATCTCATATATATTATTATATTCCGCCCTAAGGCCACTTTATAGTTTTTTTTTGCACACTGGAGGTCAATGTCAAAAAATTGTTTGTGGGATTATTTTTATATCAGCAATATTTATTATAGACAGCTCAAAACAGTTGGCACCCCTGACTTGCAGCAAAGTTTAGGTCATTTTGTATGCAACAAATCTAAAGAATGCAGTAAAATTGGGAGTTGAAATTTAAACATAATATAACTTGGACCTTTGTCTTGGGGATGAGGTATTTTGGACATGCAATACATTAACGTAGGTAACTGGATCCGAAAATGTCGAATTTGAAGCTATCTTTACAAAATTTCAAACCGACTGGTGCTGGAAAAAGAATAGGTACTTTTAACAAGTGAACCTTTGGTTGTATCAAAACCAGTTCGTACAACTCTTGCTAAAACATGTTCACCTCGGTAGTAACGTGTTTGAATGACATTAGTACCTGAGAAAAGCGTGTGGCGTTTATGAGAATCAATATTATACATTTCTGTACTAGAATGTAATGCAGGTTTGGTTACTGGTACACTTTCCCCTGAAAACAAAGAATATATTATGTAGGTAGGTATATATAAAATATATCCCAAAAAAATATTATCTATTATCATCAAAAATTAATAACGTAGGATAGAACCATGAATTTGAAAATTAATATGTTGTATAGGAAGGGGTAGGTATGGTAGTGACATACGCTCTATCACAGAATTAGAACAGCAATTTTTTATAATAAATTCAATTAAAGAGTCAACATTTGACAGTGTTTGATCAATTGAAATCGTAAATGTAAAATGGTTTAGAATATTCACCTGTCAAAACACTTTCATTAACAATACACTGGCCTGTGAGAAGTACTGCATCACAAGGCATGATATAGCTAGAAGCTGGAAGAACAACGAGATCTCCAGGCACTAGAAGATCTGGATCAATTATTATACTATGATTTCCATCTATATTTTTACGTAATACTGTAACTTCATGGCATTTTGATGATTCGATTAAATCATGGAGGGCTTGGCTTTGCTAAAAATAAAACAATTATTTTTATACAGAGTGATTGATTATATTATATTATTGAATAAGAAAATTGAAAAGTTCCCTATTAAAAAAAATATTTTTCAAATATTCCAGTATATAAAAAAAATCTCTTGACTATCAAGCTCCCAGCTTGACACAGAAGTATAAAAAATGTATGCTCACGATATTATTTTAATATTACTTGAAGATGTATTACTCGACCTCATCTATAAATAAATTTTTAAAAACGTTGCCAGCTCATACTAGGAGGGTTGCAGAAAAAAAGACTTCTTACCTTTCGAGTTTGAAGTAGGGATGTTATGCTAGAGAGTAAAGTTAAAATAACGACACAAACAGCATATAGTATGTAGTCATCAATACTCCATAAAATAACGGAAAATGCTTGAAAAGCATAGAATGGATTCACAATTTCTTCAACAAATAAACTCCAGTAGGACTTTACTTCTACTTCAATTCTGTTAAAACCATACAAATCCAAGCTGAAATAATTTTTGTTTAATAGGTTTATTCACTTTAAATAGCCATCAAAAATTGTACTAGCAGTATTTACGTTTTGTGAAACAGCTGATGGAATAATAAAAATATTATTATAAATAAATAAAAAATACTAATACCTAAATATATTTTGGTCATTCAACGTTTAATATTTATCACTCAATGGTATAATCTAATTGACTTTAGAATTGAAATAAGAGTGTTTGTCTTCTTACCTGTTTTGGTATTCATCATCAGTTAGACCATCTGTATTGTTTAAATAATCATCAATTGATTTCAATGGAATTAAATCATCACATGTAACAAAAGCATTAATAGTAGCATCCCACAGATATTTCGTATGTTGATGAAAAAAATACCGTTGATTTACATTCAATGTGGATATCTTACCAGTCTCTACTTGAACATATTTGAATTGGTTATGATTGTCACACACTATAAAAAGATGCAAAATAAAAAATTAGTATATTTCGTTTATAAATAATATCACTATTAGACAAAAGAAGATTATAAAGAAATTTAATCTTGTGAGTGGTATTTGTTTAAATATATTGTTTAGGTCTATAACAAGCAGCAATAGAAAAAAGAAGACGTGCTTGAATTGGTTAAGCAAGGCAAAGTTACAGGATATAAGGATATATTCACTGATACCTAAAAGATCTATTGTGCTTCCTTTCTTTTAGTTATTTAGTTTAATACATTGTATTTATTTATTACTAGTAGTAGTAGTAAGTGATAAATAAAGACATGATAATATATTGTTAAAATCGAGGTTAAAATATAGGAAACAGCATAGCTACTCTTAGGTCTTTTGGAAAATATATCATATGTTAAATAAAAAACATGAAATTTTTTTTATAGAATAAGTAACTGTAAAGATTCAAAAGCTGTATAACTTACTCTATTGATAAATGTTCTAAACTATTTCAAAATCAAATAAGTACTCAATTTGTTGATAAATTATAAAACTTTTTGTATAAAAATTATTTGTGAAAGATTCAAAATATTTTAAATACAGTGTATTTATTTATTGCTAACAGTAGTAGTATTTAAAAATAAAGAGAGGAAAATATATTGAGAAAAAATAGGAAACATCATAGCTACCCTATTTTGGAAAAAATATTTGAGAAATTGGAAAAGTATATAACTCTATTTATTTATAAACATTTTAAACTATTTCAAAGTCAAGTAAGTACACAAATTGTTGATAAATTATTAATCGGTTAAACTTTTAATTGGAAATCATTCCTAAAAGATCTAAATAATTATAAACACCTTTTTGAATAGTAGAAAGGATAATATATATTGGTATAATATATACAATAGGTATAGTTTACCTAAGTCTTAAAAAAAATTCGGAATATGAATAAATAGAGTATTATTTAGTGTTAGTAA
>CAJUYG010002764.1:0-27495 GCA_910591675.1 Galerucella calmariensis
AGTGTGCAAAAGTCTACTTTGGGTAGTGATCGTAGGAAAAATATATTAAGCATAGATGCAGCCTTTCTTGGTAGCTTTTCCACTTGTACGCAGACGAATAGTTATCAAAGTGAAATTTCAACAAATTTTGTTACCAAATACGTAAATTGAATTTACTTCGATAGTTATACTAACCTTATTTATTTGGGTAGAGTAGGTGATTTCCCCAGTCCTTCCGTCCTCCACTTTTTCTTCGACATTATGTATAACACCGTCTTTATCTTTGGTCACAGTCTGTTTGGTAGTCGTTTTCACGATAACAGGAGTGCTGGGTCCTTTCCTACTACCTTTGGGTATTTTTAAATTCGCAACATCTCCCAAATTATCAGCTGCATATTCGTTCAAATCATCATCGCTGCTGTCTCCCGAAGAACTATCGCCCGACCGATCGTACGTTTTAACTTTCACTTTCGTATCTTTAAGATCTTTGAAATGACTCGGATCTATCTGGGCGTAGTTGAGAATCAGCTCGCCTGTAACGGGATCTCTTTTGGCTGTTTTCGGATCTATATCGCCTGTCTTAGGATCGATGTGACCCCATTCGGTGTGAATTTTACCGGTTATTGGATCGATTTCCCCGGTAAGCGTTAATACTTGCGTTACTTTTGTAGCGGCACTTTTAACTAGTGGATCGTTAGGGTCAACTTGTACGATTTTTCCCGTTTTTGGATCAACCATACTGTAAATATAAACTGTTTGAGTGGAAACATTAATTATACGACCGGTTTTTTCGTCAAATTGACAATCTTTCGGATCTATTTCCCGGACTTTGCCCTGCGGGTCGTTCTGCGTTATTAGATAAATTCTTACTATGACAAATTTTCCGGTTTTAGAATCAATTTTCCCGTATTTTGTATATATTTGACCGTTCTTGGGATCGATTTCAGAAGCGGAATATAGCGGTTCACCAATTTCGTCAATTTGGGATGTTTTGGTGAAAACCTGGTTAGTTTCAGGATCTACTTTTATATTAACCGGATCTATTTTACTATGTTTTGAAATAGTACCGGATTTAGGATCGGAATGGCCGTAAACTGAAACTATATAACCGGTTACAGGATCTATGTGACCAGTTGTATAAACTTCTTCTTTCGTAATAGGATCGTTATAATCATAAACCCATACTTGATTATTCTTTGGGTCGATCCGAACTTTTTTGCCACTCGTTTTAACAATTTCTCCAGATTTTGTAATTTTTGGGTCGCTAATAAGTATTGCAATGATTCGACCGTAATTGGGGTCGGTTTTACCAGTTTTAGGATTAACGTAACCTTTGAATAAAATCTGTCCAGTCGACTGATCTACTGAGCCTTGTTTAACTTCTACTCGACCAGTTTTAGGGTCAGTATAAGTGAGAGTTGCTTTCACGGGATCGATCTGACCATATTTCGAATCTATTTTATGAGTAATAGGATTATAAAGTCCGTTTGAAATTTCCGGTACAATATTCTTCGCATCGATGGTATTTTTTTTCGGATCTATTTTACCCGCAAACGTAACGACTTGAACTTCCGGTTCTATTTCGGCTCCTAATTTAATTACTTGACACAGCGTAGAATTGACGGTGTCACTCTTTGGATCTTTAACTCCAGATGTGATTATTATATTGCCTTCTTCGTCAACTTGAATTGATCTGTCGGTTTTAGGATCCGCAGTAGTTATTTGGAGGTTTTTAATATTGATGGTACCATATTTTGTTATAATATCTCCCGTCGCTGAAATCTTTTGAGCCTTGGAAGTTTCCATATGTCCATTGTTTAAATCGATATTTCCAGTGTTAGGATCTCGCTTAGCAGTTATAGTTGTTATTTCTAGTGCTGGATCGTTTTGGTCAGCAATACTGATAATTTGTCCTAAGGAATTGTCAATTTTGCCAGTTTTTAGGTCGCAGACGCCACTGGAAACGATAATTTGACCGAAAACTTCATTTACGTGCGCAGATTTAGCATCAACTTTGCCAGATTTAGGATCGTTGATGATGATTTTACCATTCTTAGGATCGATGAGTCCATATTTAGATTCAATAAGACCAGTTTCGGGGTTAAGTAAAGCAGTGGATTGTTCAATTTGACCCTTTTCATTGTCAATCCTTCCAGTTTTTGGATCTATTTTAGTGGTAATGACAGTAATTCTGATGATTTTTTTCTTCGGAATAGGAGCAAGATTCGCTTCTTGAGCTTGTTTCAAACCGACTATGGAGAACACTTGTCCCAAAGTTGCATCAAGTCTACCGGTTTTTGAATCATATACAGGACCGCCGTTTACAATAACTTGATTTGTAACGGGATCTACTTTACCTTCAACAATTCGATTGTTTCCAGAGGAATCTTTAGTGATTAACGATCCAGTTGTGGTGTCTAATTGACCATATTTAGTTTCTACTAATCCAGTGTTCGGATCAACAATTCCGGTCAGGTGTTCGACAGTGCCATTTTCCCCATCAATACCCCCAGTTTTAGGATCTTTTTTCCCAGTAATCACCATGATTTTAACGATTCTATGTTTCGCTATAGGATGAAGAACTCCCGTTATAACTTCTTTAACGGGAGACGCGGATTTTAGCGGAGTTATCGACTTAATAGGTGACGAAGCAGCTTTAACGGGAGTTATTGTACGATATTCTTTTTCAGACGGTTGTTGAGACGTTACAGAATCAATAATCGGTTCGGTTATATGTACAGACACAAGCCTACCCAAGTCTTTATCGACTTTACCGGTCTTTGGATTGGTGAATCCACCTTTGAATAATAATTCACCGGTATTAGACTCGATGTGACCTTGTTTAATATCAGATTTCCCGGTTTTCGGATCTATAACAGTAAGAGTTTCTGAAATCGGATCTAAATGTCCGTATTTGGTGTAAATTTTATTTCTATCCGGATCGTAAAGTCCAGGTGTAGTATCCGATTCAGAATTTTTGTAATCGATGGTATTTTTCTTTGAGTCCACTTTACCGAGGTAAGTTTTTATTTGTATTTCTGGATCAACTTCTGGACCAACTTGAATAATTTGTACGATATTACCATCCACAGAATAAATAATATTGTCGTCTTTATCGACTTGAATCGGTCGTTCTTGTACGATGCCCGTCTTAGGATCCCTTGAAGTAATTCTCATCAATTTCAAATTGATAGTTCCTTGTTTTGTGACGATCTCCCCAGTTTCTGGAATAATTTTTCCGTTGGTTATTTCAGTTTTTCCGTTTCTCATATCAATAGCACCGGTTTTAGGATCTTTGGTCGTAGTAACTGTCGTTATAACCACGGCAGGATGTTGTGGATCGACAACGTTAATCACTTGAGATAAGCTGTGATCTATTTTCCCAGTCTTGCTATCGACAACGTTATCGTCTATGTAAATTTGTCCGGTGTTCTCATCAACTTTAATCGGAGTTACGACTGTTTTTCCAGATTTATCTTTCGTAACAACTTTCTTGTTTTGTGGATCGATCTTTCCATATTTCGACTCGATTATACCGCTGACAGGATCCACGGTGGCTGTCAATTTTTCGACGAAGCCTTTATCGGTATCTATTCTACCTGTAGCGGCATCTTTTTTCCCAGTTATAACCAAAATTTTTATAACTCTTTTCTTAGGTATGGGATGAGTGGGTAAAAGATTTTTGATCGGAGTTCCTTCTTTCGGTTCATACGAAGCAATAGCGATTATTTGACCTAATGTGTTATCCTTTTTACCCGTTCTAGGATCGATAACAGGTCCGTTGATAATTTGCAATTGACCGCTTGTCGGATCTATTTGTCCTTGAACTGTTTCTTGTTTGCCGGTGGCTGGATCTAAGATGGTAATTGTGGCTCTTTTCGGATTAATTAATCCATATTTCGATTCTATTTCCCCGTTCGGGGTAAGAATTCCAGCCGATTGGTCGACGTGACCGTGTTCGAGCTCCAATTGATTTGTTTTCGGGTCTCTTTTGGCTGTCACCGTTAAAATTTTAATAACTTTACTTCTTGTTGGACTCGGTGGTTTAACGGGAGTTACAGGAACGCTTTTTTTATCGGGTTTAATAGGAGCAGTGTTAACTAAAGGATCCACCTTTGGTTCGCTCAGTTCCAGTTTGATAACTCTACCGTAGTCTTTATCAATTTTTCCTGTTTTCGGATTAACCAAACCTTTAAAAAGGATATCTCCCGTGGATTCCCGGATACCTTGTTTAGTTTCAGTTTTACCCGTTTTCGGATCGATAAAACTTAAGGTTTCGTGTATTAAATTGATTACACCGTATTTAGTGTAAAGTTTATTACCGGTTTGATCGAACATACCGATGGATCTTTCCGGTGCAGTAACAGATTTTGGATCGAGTCCTTTTTTATCCAATTTACCACTTTGAGATGTAATGACTATGTCCGGTTCTATTTCGTTTTCTATTTGAAGAATCTGACTCAAATCGTTATCTCTACTACCCGTCCTAGGATCGATAACACCGTTTAACACGATGATATTATCATTTGTGTCGAATTGTATGGCATGTTCTTCGACTTTACCGGTTCGAGGTTCGCGGCTTATTATCTTTTTATCTTTCACATTGACAGATCCATATTTTGTGACGATGAGACCGTGTTTGGAATCTATTTTACCGTTAGTTGTTTCTTTGTGCGCTTCGACTGGATCCAACTGGCCGGTTTTTGGATCTCGTTGCGCTGTTAAAGCAGTTACTGGAACGATTGAATCGCCTTGTTCGGAAATTTTGATAAGCTGGCCCAAACTATTATCCACTTTATTCGATTTCGGATCTATTACTCCTTGTTTAACGACAAAATGACCCAAATTACTGTCGATTTCAACTGGATATTGTTCGAGTTTACCAGTTTTAGGATCTTTGCTGGTTATAGTAGAATTAATCGGATCTATAACTCCATATTTAGAGTCTATTCTACCAGTAGCCGGGTCTAAGATAGCTTCCAATGTTTCGGTATGACCTTTTTCAACTTCAACTCGTCCCGTTTTAGGATCTTTCTTTGCAGTAGCTATAGTTATTTTTATTATTCTTTTATTGGGTACAGTAACACCTTTGGATTTTGGTTCGCAAATAGCTATAATTTGTCCCAAGTTCGAAGTCTTATGACCGGTTTTAGGATCTATAACAGAGCCCGAAGTTATGATGATTTGTTTGGTGATGGGATCGATGTGACCTTGAACTACTTCCTTTTGACCGTTTGCCGGATCTGTGATGATAATTGTACCGTTAGATGGATCGATCAAACCATATTTGCAGTCGATGAGTCCAGTGTCGATATTTTGTTGACCCACTGTTTTATCAACCGCCGCCGTGGTTACGTCAATGTAGCCTGTTTTAGGATCTCTAGTGCCGGTAACGACGTATAAGGTTACAGGTCTTGTTTTTTTAGGACCCGCAATTGCAGCTGCAGCAGTACCACTACCAGATCTGGGTGATTGCGTTTTTGGTGGAGCTTGGTGTAAATACTGTTCACCTTTGATAAAATCGGCACTATCCGCTTTGGGATCTTTGAACAGTTCCTTTTTAAGTTTTCCAACGTCTCCAGGAGCATAGTTAAATGCAGTAGCAGTTGCTCTCTTGGTGGGAGAATGAGGTGCATCATTGGAGCCGGTAGGACTTGTTGGAGAACCAGGTTTTTCGTAGCTAAAGCCTTGTGTGTAAGGTTTTCTGGGTGTAACTTGATCTTCTGGGGCTTCGTAATCGTATTCTCTGGTATATCCAGGTAATTGCGGAGAGCCGACTGGTGGACCACCTTTTCCTTCATCAAGAGTAGCAGCGATCTTTTCTTTTTCTTTTTTCTCCTTGGGCGATTTTTCTTTTTTGGAACCAAACATTAAACCAGGGCTCTAATGCGTAAATAAAAAGACATGCACATTAATACATGCAATACAACTAAATAAAAAAACTAGGTGCAAATATTCTGTTTTACCCACTTATTTAGTTATTACAAAACGCCAATATTCAACTACCCTACATCGATTGTACAAGTAATAAAGAAAATTTTGTAAATAAATGTTTAGTTGTTGGTTGTTTCAAGAAATTCAAAATAAAATTCTCCTGTATTGATCAGAAAATCGAATTACTTTTTGAACTTACTTGGAATAAAATATTAAAAATACACTGTTTCAATATTAGTCTAGGAGGAATCGGCGCATGAGCATGGGGGCAGCCCGGTACCATATTGCTTAAACCGAAATTGTTTAAACAATTGCAAGGAATTGTTATTTTTCAACCGGACAAATTTTTTTTACATTCTTCATTGGAATACCAATAAAAAAGGTAACATGACTTTTCACGATAAAGTGGATATTTCCAAAGATATGGATTTTTTAAGGTTCGAAAAATCTCAAATTTAGGTACTTTCGACCCATGAAAAATACAGGGTGTTTTCAAATGACACCTTCAACATTTGCATGTAGATACCTCTCGTGAAATTGAACAAAATTATATGAGGATTGAGAGGTCCAGTCTCTTTACTTTTCGAATTACAGGGTGTTAAAGTTTTGAAAAATTGATTTGACATTTGGTAGGTAGTTTTTAAATGTAAAAGGGCATATTTTGATGAAAAAATATATTTCAATTTTTGATCCAGTGGTGTATATTTGGAAGAATATATTACCTTTCCCCTCCCATTCTTTACGCCACTGACATTTGAAACAATTTTCATTCAATTTTGTATTCCTCAATGGGTTTCACGTGAAAAACGAATAACCTTTATGTATCAAAAAATGTGAAGTTTTCAAGATATTTAAGCTATTTTTTGGCGTACCACTGTTTTAAAATTATTTCGTCTTTTTTGAAAATATTTCATTTGAGCGTTGAAACAATGACGTCGTAGACGGAATGCACTTGCATTTTTTTGAACCAAAGAATAAGGAGCGGTTCGAAGCTGTCAGTTGTCATTGTCTTTTGTTCATATTATGTATATCGCAGGCTCCCATAATTTATGATCGCAAGAAAACCAAAAACAACATAGAAGTAAAATTGCATATCCCTTTTTTTTTTAAATGTTTCAAATGACTATTGACGATTTGTTATTAACAGTGGATGAAGAGACTGCGGAAAAATTGAAAGGTTATCTTTTCATTCATATCTCAAAATTTTCAGTATTTCTGTACATTCATTATCAATAAGTATATCTTCAGTAATTGATTCAGTTCAGTACCTCAGTATTACCATTGTCTAATATAAAGAAATAGTCTGACAACCTTATGGGCTAATAATTTATCAGTTTTTCGGTAGTTCGGACTAAACGTATAGGTGGCGATGGATTTAACGTTCAGATGGCGCTGAATACAATATTTCACTTCGAATTAGGAAAGATACCTATTTATTTTGAGTGATTATGTTTTTAAACGCTAGATGTAACTGACGACAATTTGTATTAATTGTGAGTCTATTTTCGAAATAAATCTACCTGGCAGAACAAAAGAAGGTCATTGTAATAACCAACCACTAAATAGTAGGGGTAGGAGGGTTATCTCTGGAGTAGGTGAAGGGCCCTAAAATATTATTTGGAATTCAATCTCAAACACAAATATTATTATCTATTGTATATTTTAAAATTTAAAATGTGGGACAATAGTGAGATTTTAAAAGAGGTATTTTTTTAGTAAAGTATAGATAAATCTCTTCATCAATAATGATTATCGATTCTAAATTTACTTTGAAAAATAGTTCAGAAGTTTATTTATTTGCAGGATATTTGTGCAAAAAGGTTTGGGACAGATAGAAGTGTGATTTATGTAAAAAATTTTTAGATGATCTGAATGAAGTTCAGGATAAAAATTAATGCCCCTTTTTTTTGAAAAATTTTAATATAAGAGACTTTTCAATTTGCCACTTGAAAGTGCCTTCTCCTATTTTAAAATCTTTCACAAAAATAAGTATGTATTATTTTTCTAAGTATTTTGTGGGATTTATGGGTAAGTCTGAAATATCCAAAAAAATAAAAAACCAAATTACAATTAAATTGCGGAAACACATCTGATTGGTTTGTGGATAATGAGTGTGTGCTGTCCATAGATCCTTTTTATTAGAATTATTAATAAGAACTTCAATTTTTAAGGATCTGAAATACAGATCTTTAAAAGCTGCTGCAAAAAAAAGAAAAAAATCTGACAAAGTGACAATTTTACGAAATAAGTAATAAATTTATATTTTAGATTTTTTCGAATATTTCTAGGCTAGTTTATTATATAAATATTATATATTATATGACGATTTAATGTACAGGGTTATTCATTATAAATGTCCCAGCCCCTACCATAGTTATTATTGTATAAACAAAAAATTTTTTCAAATAAAAGTTGTGTGGTTATAAGCTAATTTTATTATAACGTTAACAAAAGTAAAGTGGCGTGCGTAGTTTAGGGGACACAAAAAAATTATTCGTTTTTTTAAATGAGACACCCTATATATGATTGAATTTTTGAAAAGATGTCCTTCTTCTGATTTCAAAAATATACAATGTCATACCCCTATCTTACACCGTTCTTTAGATATTAAATAAAAGTTTTGGTCAACATTTAATTAAAATTACAAATAATAGATAACGAATATAACATAGCTTTCTTTGATAATATTGACTTTTCAATATTTATAGTATTATTTATCCTTTAATATCTAAAGAACGGTGTAAGACAGGGGTATGATATGGTATATTTTTGAAATCAGAACAGAAACATCTTTTCAAGAATTCAATAATATATAGGGTGCCTCATTTAAAAAAACGAATAATTTTTTTGTATCCCCCAAACTATGCACGCCACTGTACTTTTGTTAACGTTATAATAAAATTAGTTTATAACCACACAACTTTTATTTAAATTTTTTTTTGTTCATACTACAATAATAACTATGGTAGGGGCTGGGACATTTATAATGAATAACCCTGTAACAATCTCTGACATTTGTTTGTTTTTATTTTATGTTCAGAGAAAAAATTATAAATATCTGTTTTTGTCAAAAAATGTTTTTTTTACAAAATTTTACAAATTTTACAAAACCCGATTGTTATACACGATTCTATTAGGAATTCATCTCGGTGATAGAAGATTATCTATAAATGTGTTCATTCATCCTATTGTCCAGCAATAAAAGTTTCTTTTAACTACCTGCTCTTTATGAAAACTTACGTATTCAAATATCATTTGTTGAAAATAATTTCAGTAGATTTCAGTACGATTAACTATTTAAACTCCATTCCAAGATACATATTTTCGTTTTAACTAAACACCAATATGATTGATTCAAAAGAAAAACAAACAGCAGGTAGACGTTAATGCGTTAACAATAACACATCAGTATCGTATACCTATTTTTTATGAAACATCTTTTGATAACATCTGCCAATTAGAATTAGATGAAATGAACTAAAGCGTATACGACATACCCTGTATGTTACAACATTTTATGTCAGTTAATAAATTCTTTTTTTCAATTCAGTGATTTTTTCACAAAATAAATTAAATTTGTGTGTGTAGTATGTAAATTTTACCAACTACGGATCTGTTACATTCATTATAAATCCTATTAGTAGTCGAAGAAATATTGTGAGAAAATATAGGTACTTTACTAAAGGCTTATTTTAAATCGGAAAACCTACCTATTGTATTGTTTGCTTAGGTAGGTACCCTAGACGTTTAGAAATGAATGCTGTTAGTTAAGGGCTATTAATATTTTAAGCTGATCATGGAGCCACCTATTGGTCAGTAGCAAGTATTTGAAAGTTTCCAAGTTTCACCGTAATTTAACTTAGGTCGCCACCTCTCAATATATATGCATCTCTTTTTTTAGAATCTCTGTTATACTCATGAGGTTGACAGACTATTTCTTTATATTAGACAATGGTATTACCAAAATATTTTCTGACAACGTATTTCTGATGTGCAAAATTCTGCCTTGTTGGTACCGCTTTCATTTTCATATTATTTATTATTTAATATCCCAAACAAATGAGAAATGGAGCAAATAATAATAGTCTGTAGCAAAAACTTTCATAATATCGGGCCTTGCTCAATGGCAAATGATATTTGATTTTCTTGACGACATATGTTTTAAAAATATTTCGTTTTCGCCATCGTCAAATCTGTGACGTAAAATTGGATATGTTTTTAAAACATTATTGAATACGGTTCAACGCCAAAAAATAGCTTTAATGATTTCATGAGGTCTACGAGATCACTTCTTAAGGGGATCTTTCGGAAGCGATTTGACAAAATATCGAAGTATTTTTGGCAAAGAATTTTAAGGTAATGGATGTATTGAAAATTAAGAAAAAAATATATCATGTAGATCAATGTTGAACTTAGAGTTCTCATCGAATAAAAACTTTGAAATGCTAACTAAATTTTATGGAAAAAAATACGATTCATGAGGTAATTACACATATTAAGCAAAGTTTGAGCCCTTGTAAAGAATTAAATATGGATTCAATGGAAAAACTAATTGATAGGAAGTCTAATTTGAAGCTTTATGAATACTATATAAAAATCTCAGAATCCTCAAATTACTTATGACCGTACAATTCCTTATTGAAATTCGGTTGCTACCACTAAAATATCGGATAAAAATCCATCTCTCGCTTTTCTATCCTTCTATGACTGACATTGTCTCTCTGCTTCGGTAGTCGAGTGCCGTTCCATTGTTGATACAACGCTCGCCGGTCTCGGCGGTCTCCCAGTTCAGTACTGACGAAGCTTATAGAGTAGTACGTGAACCAAAATCCGCTTGGACCGCTTGGCTACCTACATGTTGCGGATCTTTCATATTTCTAATAAAATTTTCGTTATGTGAACTTAAACGTGAGGACGTAGGGAAACAAAAAAATATACAAAGCATAATTGTGCAAGGTCGAATTTGGTAGATGCCCCTTAATAATTAATTCTAAAAAAAATGTCCTGTATTTTTCTCAATAACTCCCAAGTACTTATGGTTGGAATATGTAAAAGGAACTAATTTATGAAACAGTGATTCATCTAAAACATTCGGAGAAGATTATTGAAAATACTTGTCCAAACTTGTGATTTTATTAACAAAGGAATTAAGTAGTCAACAAATTGCAAGAGATATCAAAAACGTTGTCCATTTACATTTATACACAGTTTGCAACGTTTTCTCATTAAAAATCGCATGCCTTGGACAGACTGGCGATTGCCGGAAATAATTGCTGCAGCTGCATGGATTCTTTCTATTTTTTTTAATAAAATCACTAGTTGGGTCAAATATTTTCAACAATCTTCTCCGATTGTTTTAGATGACTCGCTGTTTCATAAATTAGTTCCCTTTACATATTCCAACCATAAGTACTGAGTTGTTATTGCAAAAAATACAGGAAATTTTTTTTCATTAATTATTGTTAAAAAGTGATCTTGCAGAGATTATTAAATGTCTTGAAAACTACAAATTTTTTGATACGTAAAAGTTATTCGTTTTTAACGTGAAAACCATTGAGGAATACAAAATTGAATAAAAATTACTTTAAAGTCAGTGGCCTAAAAAATGGGAGGGGAAAGGTAACATATTCTTCCAAATGTACACCACTGAATCAAAAATTGAAAAATATGTTTCCATCAAAATATGCCCTTTTACATTTAAAAAGAACCTGCCAAATGTCAAATCAATTTATTCATCCATTTCAAAGTTATCTTATTAAAACATTCAATTTTTCAAAACTTTAACACCCTGTAATTCGAAAAGTAAAGAGACTGGACCTCTCAATCCTCATATAATTTTGTTCAATATCACGAGAGGTATCTACATGCAAACGTTGTAGGTGTCATTTGAAAACACCCTGTATTTTTCATGGGTCGAAAGTACCCAAATTTGAGATTTTTCGAACCTTAAAAAATTCATATCTATCTTTCAACTTTATTGTGAAAAGTCATAGGACCTTTTTTATTGGTTGAAAAATAACAATTCCTTGCAATTGTTTAAACAACTTCGGTTTAAGCAATATGGCACCGGGTTGCCCCATGGCAACATGCATTTATATCATCGGTAGGGCAATTTGAAGAGGATCGCATAAAAAAATTGAGGTGGAATAGTTTTCGGTACTCATGCGCCGATACCTCCTAGACTATATTTGAGGGACAAAAATTGAAAACAGATTTACAGTATTGTTGGTTTGTACTGAATTATTCTTTTAGGCACTCCACTGCGTTTCGTAGAAAGCCTGAAGAAATTTTTAATACCTTTTATAAAATTAGATTTATGAGAGAATTAAATTTTAGTAATTTTATTCCAACTAAACATTTTTTACGCTATAGTTTTGAAAAAAAAAAATACAGAATACCATGCGCTCTACTGAGATAAAATCAATATTTTTTATTATAACCCTTTGTACGAATTTTTAAAGAAAATATATCCTTTTAACTTTATTAAATCACTAAAAATGTCTGTTAATTATTTAAATATTTAGTATCATTGCACTACAATAATGTATATTAAATTTTGTGATAAAATAGTATATTATATTACTAGGAGTAGGAGGCGCTTATTATGCGTAAAGCTCAGAAGTTTACCACCGAGGCTTTATTATTCGTGTTTCGCTCAGATTACACAGCCTCGGCTGTAAACTGAGCTCAACTCGTAATTAGCGCTTAATGGCTTTTGCATCACGATAATGCACCTGCTTACACATCTTTGCTTGATTTTTTACCCAGAAACAATACCGCAGTCTTGCTGCTGTCCCCGTATTATTAAAGCAATACTAAAAAATGCTTATAGGATTGTAAAACGTACTGCCACAAGTGTATTAAATCTGAGAGGAATTACTTTTATTCACAACCATATATTATATGTAATGCTGTCATTACTAACGTCATTGAAAGTGTCATATTACACACCTCTACTTCCCGCCCTCATCGATCACTTTCCGCCCTCACCTCCTACCCTCTAAAATAATGTGATCGTTAATCTATTTTAAGTGAATATTTTTTATGTTTAAAAATATAACACATTGATAAATATTATAATACTTATTTCTGGAGGGGTGCAATCGATCAATTCTTTATCGGAGGACATTTTTCTTGATTTATTATTCGCGAACTTAATATCCATCCGACTTTATCTGACATTTATTTATATTGGTGACAGTAGTTGTCAAATGTAATATTTTAGGTGTGTTCAAAGCGAAACAAAGATTTATTAATTTTGGTCGGAATATGATGGTTGTGAATAAAATAGTATACAAACCTCGGTAGGAAGTTTCATTCCTGTCTCGAGATAATATCTAATCTCCCGACAGTAATGAAACTCTTCCCACCTCGGTATGTAATATACTATTAGGTGCATAAAATAGATATCTAGAAAAATATAAAGATACCTTTTTCAAACCTCGTAGATTTAAAATTAAATCAATGCAATATTTGTACCCCACGATTACGAATCGGGTCTCGTCCGAACATTTCTGGTAAAAAGCGATGGATGTGGCAAATAGGTCGGGTACGTAGCACGCGATCGCAAATTTGATCGATATTGATGTGTTAATGATTAAAAATTCAAGTGATCTATTTAGTAGTTAGTCACATAATTTTATTAGAAAATGTTAAGTACATGATACACAGAAAGGTGTCAGCACAAAAGTGCCATACAACACAGTTGTTGTGTTTTTTTACGGAATTTGCTCGAACAAATCAATTGCTCTGTTCACTTAAATGCGTTTGCGTATTCTTTTTAAGCGCTCGCTTTGAACAGAGGTGAACTAGCGCTTCCCCCTAGCCCCTAACTGCACTAACTCTAGAAGGGGCTCGGTTTCGATTACTTGGTCCGTTCAGTTGATCATAACCTCAAACCATAACGAAAACAATCAAATTTGAATTTATAGAATTTTTACGATAAAAAGACGATGACGTTATCATTAGTTACTTTCCTGCTTATCAGAATAAATATCAATTCACCAACCGTAGATACAATTTATCCTCAACAGCCAGGGGGGCAATTTACAGCTTACGGGTTGGCAAAACTTCAAGACGTTGTCAGATCAACTGGTAAAATTCCCCAGTTTGTTTTGACGTTTATTGACATTCGATCATCGTCTAATATTCACAAGTTTTTTTGGAGCTTTTAAATTAATTCAAACAGTTATTTTCATAACTAATTATTTAGGCAAGTCTGCAGTATGTAGTTATTAAAATGCCGAAGCAGCTGTAAATGTTAGGAGATGGTAACATCTTTGTTAAGCTATTTTGAACGAGAATGCCGAAATGGGGGCCCGTTTCTCCCGCTTACTGCTGTAAGAGACGTAAGTAATAGTATTCGATATTTGTATTCATTATTATTGAGAACTGTCAATCTAACATCAGATTGACTTTTCTAGTTTCCGTTAAGTATGGAAACAAACTACAGCTTGGCAACATCACAATATTTTGTTTTGCAACGTCATCGTCTTTTTATCAAAGGTACCACTCCAAATTTTATCGACTATTTTTTTCACTTGTCAAAATCTGACAATTTGGTGGTTTTAACCAATAGCAATACATTATTCTAGCCAATCATCGGTATTATACTGATAATTCTGCTTCCTCATCGATAATACCTTGTTTACATTGAAACGTCAAAATTTTACTTTGAATTTGTCATTATTGACAACTAAAAGTGCTTCGAAGTTTATTGAAAAATGAACACAAACCGATTCAGTGCCATCGCCCAAGAGAATATTGAACATTCAGGTAATACAAAATTTTAAATTGTTAAAAAAATAATCTTCCCAAATACAACTCGCTCTTCAAATTTTATCAGATAATTTCCCATTTTCATGGACTCGCGATTTTATCAATCGGTTTGTCTTCATATTTTTGCCAAATAAACAAGTTTTCGTGGAAAAGTGAAAATTATCGATAAAATTTGAAGCACTCGTGGTATTACCTTTGATAATTTTTTCTTTTCCACAAAAACTTGTTTATTTGGTCTGTTAGGACCAAGGATTTTATCTAAATTCGGTTTGTTTGAATGTTGTTGGAGAACGAGTTGTATTTGGGAAGATTATTTTTTTGATCAATTGTGGAGTGGAATTTTGTATTAAATGTTCAAATTTTTTTTGGATGATGGCACTGGATCGGTTTGTGTTAATTTTTCAATAAACTTCGAAGCACTTCTAGTTGTCAATAATGACAAATTCAAAGTAAAATTTTGACGTTTCAATGTAAACAAGGTATTATCGATGAGGAAGCAGAATTATCAGTATAATACCGAATGATTGGCTAGAATAATGTTATTGGTAATTGGTTAAAACCACCAAAATTTCAGATTTTGAAAAGTGAAAAAAATAATCGTAAATAAACTATATTTTGAAGTGCCGTCAAAATGTGTGAGGCCTTATATGCCAACACTAATATTTTTATTACAATCACGATAAAGGATACTGAGACAAAATTATCCTATAATATTGGACATAGTTCAGAAGACAAAAAAGAGCAGAAAGAGGTAAAGTGAACATAACGATATCCTCCTAGTTATCTTGTACTTGCATATATTTATTATAAACCAAATAATAAACAATAAGGCAACCTAAAATTTTATGATGCACTTTCCTCTGTCCTCCACTTATTAGGATTTCCTGCTCCCTTTGGTCACCCGCTCAGTTTGAAAATTATCTCAACACAGCTGAACTGAATGATGTAAAAAGATCACAAGTGTCACACACGCATATGTCATAAAATTTAAGCGAGACGTTATGGTTTTGCGTGGTTAAGATCAAAGAAGAAAAATGGCTTTAATCAATAGCTTGTCTTACTATACTTTACGATCCTCTACCAATAGCCCGTTGGCAAACTTAGTGATTTTATTTGCTATTTACAAGATTGATTTTGAAAGAACATTTGCGATCACGGGTATTACTTACCCCACGATTTGCTATTTACCAGATATGTTTTGGCTGAAATTAAATTTGTGATCCTGGATGCTATGTACAAATATGCAGGTCGCATACAAATTACAATCCATTTTTGCTAACAAATGACATAACCGAGCACAAAGGTCTTGCCCATTTCTACAACAGATATATTGAAAAGCAATAAACAGATATCGTACAGTTCGTACCAAAAACTTGGGAGGTGATAGAAAGGCTAAAAATAATGATGGTATTTCATATAAAATTTTTTCATTACGCCCTTCGTTAACGAACTATAGGGCTTTAAAGTTGGGAATGAAAAATGGTTTTTTATTTACAATTATCAAATGGCTGATTGGAAATTGGTAATAATTCAACCGTTAATAAACACCATAATTGCACACTTTTTGCGTGATATACAAGTCTAGAACATACTTGTGAACTCAGGTACCGCCCAAGTTGAATGGTGGATGCGCAATTTTTTTTGTAAGCAAAACTTTTTTCAGTTATAAATGCAAAAATTGGCTTTTGTGAACATTTTTAGAGATATCAAGTCCTCCTGTGACATCTCGATAACATTAAAGGTTTAAGAGATACGGGCAATTTTATGTCGCACTGCAAACCTATTGGCGCACTCACATTTATTTTGAATGTACGATTATAGGAAGCATCCTGTATTATTAGCAAATTATTAAGAAATTGGTGCAGTCTACATTTATAAATATAAACTTTAACTTTGTTTAACTATGAAGAACTTTATTGAAAACGAACATTACTTTAATAAAAGTAAAAATATCAACAAAACCCTGAAAAATGAATAACTACATTACATTAGCAGATTAGAAAAAACGAGTAACCAAGTAATTAACGACATCAAAAAAGTCAAAACGGTTTAAAAAAATTACACGAATTTATTAATAAGTTGCTCCCTGTAATCGTACATTCAAAATAAATGTGAATTCGCCAATAGGTGTGCAGTGCGACATAAAATTGCTCGTACCTCTTAAACCTTTAATGTTATCGAGATGTCACAAGAGGACTTGATATCTCTAAAAATGTTCACAACAGCCAATTATTGCATTTATAACTGAAAAAAGTTTTACTTAAAAAAAATGGCGCATCCATCATTTAACTTAGTCGGTACCTGAGTTCACAATTATGTTATAGACTTGTATATCACGCCAAAAAGTGTGCAATTATGGTGTTTATTTACGGTTAAAATATTACCAATTTCCTATCAGCCATTTGATAATTGTAAATAAAAAACCATTTTTCATTCCCAACTTTAGAGCCCTATAGCTCGTTAACAAAGGGCGTAAAGAAAAAATTTAATATGAAATACCATCATTATTTTTAGTCTTTCTATCACCTCCAAGTTTTTGTACGATCTCCTGGGATACCCTGTATTAAAAAGCAATAAGCCCTGTTAGTCCAGTAACTGAAGACCTGAAAATAGGCAAACCTATCAATATATTTGTCTAATAATTTTTTTTGGCTTGATTTGTAGGTCTTGACAGGTACTTCAAAGGGAGAAAAAGTTCTCCAAGATTGCCCCTTAGCTAAGGGCCCAAAATGGCCCCTAACGCCCCCCAAAAAATGGTTTCCCGCCATTATTTCCCGAAATATGCAATTTGGAAAATTTTTGTTCAGGTAAAAAGTGAAGGTCGTTAAATTATCTACAAAAATGATCCCCATCATTTTTTTCCAGAATGCAATAGTTTTCGAGATAATCGCATCCAAACGTCCCCTCGCTTACGCGGCTGCACTACCTCTATAAATGCTACCGTCTATAAAATTAACTTGTAAACCGGCGGACAAATTCTTCCATAACTCGGTCAAAAAATAATATTTTTCGATGATTTAAAGTTCATTGTAATGGGAATATCCGTAGGTATCATTATATGTACCTTAAACCCCGTTCTCGACCGTCGAGGACATTGCAAAAAGTGGCCAATGTTATTTTTCCCCAATATTTTGGCCTCTTCCATTAAATCATTGACATTTTATTTATTTTAAATGGTTTATTATCCCTTGTTTTTTCAAATGGGGTCTGGGGAGGTCCTGAATGTTCCTAGAATTTTTTTTTCAGTATCTTTGTGGCGTTTCAATAAAAAGTTTATTTATTTATTTGCCTTTTTCAGTCGTTTTCGAAGTTCTCACAAATCTTTCAAATTTTCCCGGTCCCTGGAAAATGAGTGCATTGTATTCCGAATAAAAATATTAGTTCAGAGAGCAGACATAGTAAGCTTTCAAATGGTGTGCATTTAATAACAAAATAATTGAACATTAGTTCTTTATTTTCGCTTGTTTACAAGATTACAATCATCGAAAAATATTAATTTTTTACCGAGTTATGGAAGAATTTGTCCGCCGGTTTACGAGTTAATTTTATAGACGGTAGCATTTATAGAGGTAGTGCAGCCGCGTAAGCGAGGGGACGTTTGGATGCGATTATCTCGAAAACTATTGCATTTTAGAAAAAAATGATAGGGACCATTTTTGTAGATAATTTAACGACCTTCACTTTTTACCTAAACAAAAATTGTCCAAATTGCATATTTCGGGAGATAATGGCGGGAAACCGTTTTTTGCGGGGCGTTAGGGGCCATTTTGGACCCTTAGCCAAGGCGCAATCTTTGGGAACTTTTTCTCCCTTTGAAGTATCTTTCAAGACCTACAAATCAAGCCAAAAAAAATTATTGGACAAATATATTGATAGGTTTGCCCCTTCAGTTACTGGACTATGTAAAGATTTAGCTGAAAGGAGTTCTGCTTATGATGGTGTAGTTCAGCATTTTTTTGTCCAATTTTCGAATAATAGAATCACACTCAGTATACAAACGGACCAATCTGAACTATCATCACAAATAAAATCATGAATAAATACGTTGACAGCATTTAAAATGTCTATAGTTAGTGCACCATATTCGTAAAAATATTAATTTCTTTTATAAAAGTACATAGGGTTAATAACTAACACTAAAATCTAAACAAAAATTTACATTAACATAAAAGGTTCGCACAATATTATGAAAATATTCTGCGAACGATCGAACAATATCGTAATTTGATCATACCTTTCCTTTATCCTTTTTATCGTGAGGAGATTTATCGCTCTCATTACTCGTATTCAACTGAGAATCATCTCCGTTTTGCTGTGGAGCATTTGAATCTCTGTTTTCTTTATCTTTATCACTCTTTTTGCCAAACAAACCGCCAGCGGGTAGCACCGCAACACCACCAATAGGCTTCGCTTTCTAATCATAAAAAAAAATTCTCACAGTGTAGCTAAGCAAGCGAAAAGTTCAACAAAAACAAATAAATATTGGACAGCTACAAGGGGCGACTACACAGAAGCTCAAGACTTAACTACTCAAAACTTTTTAAGCTTTCGTATTTTTAAAAATTGGTGGTTAACTTAATTGACAATCGCAAAAAATTATTATTTTTGCCAATTGCTCAGATGGCATGCTCGGTACGCTGCAAAAAGAGGAGCAACAGTTATTTTTATCATATTCTAGTATTATACGCAGTTGAACAACAATGTTAATAATAACAAAATGCAGATTTTGACAGTCTTCAATAACGTAAACTGTTTCGCACTATTATGCTTTAAGAGAGGAGAATGACAGTTTAAAAATCTATAATGAAGAAGTAGTACCGGGTGGCCAACTAAGAACGACCGTCGGCCATACCTCAGGAGTGGATTTAAAGCACAGGTTCGGGAAAAAAATTTTTATAACAAAAGTGGCCTCGAGAAACGCCTGGGAATTATTTTCAGAATTGTAGGTCCACCGCTAGAGGGCGTGTTAAGGCCTGGTTTCGCACGTGCGATGAATGCATGCGTCCGACGCTTGCAGCCGCCGCTGAAGCGTCTATCGCATGCGTTTGAGTGGTTTTGCTTGTGCGTCTAGATGTAACAGTCAGCACTTCGCAGTTCAGTTCGTGAAATCATCATGGAGTTTGTGTTAGCCCTTCTATTTGAAGAAGAAGATGATGAAGCGATCATTCCGTTGTTAATTCAAAGAAAACCCCATCATAACATGTACAAGCACAGAAATGCAGAAGGGACATTCAACAATTTAATTTCAAGGTATAATAAAACCAAATTTCACGCCTATTTTCGCCTAATCAGAAATCAATTTGATTTTGTGTTTACTTCTATAAAGTCAGATGGACATTATTTTTGACAATTAGATCTTTATATTTTTCACTCGAGGCATCATAAAGGCATTTGTGAGAGGATACTAATTCAATTAATAACATCTCGTCATCCCGGCTCCATTTTTCACCACTCATGTTGACGGCTCGTAAATGTACAATCGCCTGCGTTCTCGCCGTCTGACTGGTCTTCGAAGCAGTCGTTGCGTTTTGACGTTGCATTTAGACGCAGGCGCTAGATATCGACGCACTAGTAAAACCACAAGCACGTAGTACCATATGAGCAGTCCCTGCGATGAACGCATGCAGCGGCTGCAAGCGTCGGACGCATGCATTCATCGCACGTGCGAAACCAGGCCTTTAGACAGTTGAAATTTTAAAATGCAAAAATTTTCAAAATTTACTTTATTAACGAGCTTATTAAATAATATAATCAGATTCCTCGACAAATTCTGCATATTTTCAATGGGACAAATTCAAGTCTATCTCTTCAAATAAGGGGTGGGGGAGAGTGGGAATCTTGTTACGAAAAAACGCCTGTAATTCGGGTTCTGCTTGGCCGATTTTGATAAACTTGATGTTGTTTGAAAGAGCTTTTGTTGAACAATCGAAAATTTGTAAATATGAAGCAATCTGATTGATAACATAAATGCTAGAGGGCGCTGTTTTATTTTTTTAATATTGTGTTTTTTCGTAACAATTTTAAATGGAAGCATACAAATTAAAGTAGATATTTAAAAAGTAAACTATATTATACTCGATTTGAAATTGGTTGATAGTAATAAATCATTTTTAGCAGCCGATTCCATAGGCGCACCTACCTGACGTGCCGGTTTGAACCCTATTTACTTATCCGAATAATTTAGTAATCATTATTGTCATAACAGGTAAAAATAATTATGCCGAGAATTCCGGGAACAATTAATACACAATGTTACTTCAGGTTGTTACGAAAAAGGTAGGTAGGTAGGTAGGTAGGTAGGTACCTCTACTTATTGGTATAAAACTGTGAGTCATTTTAAGAGCGAACAAACCTAATGCGAGTATTCTAGGACACACATTTGGGTAATTTTTGAAAATGGAGAGTCTTTCAGGATTTATTCCAGTTAAGCGAGCTGCGAAATCAGCGCTAAGCATTAGTGAAAAGATTATTGTGCTTAATGTATTTAATGCACTTAGATATCAAAAAAGTGCAATAAGTATCGATTCTACAGTGGAACTTTGTTCAAAGATGACAGGTATTGGAAAAGCAACCATCTACAGGCTGATGCGGGAAGAAATGACAGGAACCGTGACGCCACCAAAACCATCTCCAGGAAGGCGAACAATACCGATCGATGAGGACGAAAAGGCAATCATAAGACGAAAGGTGCATTCATTCTATTTCAATAAGGAGATCCCTACTTTGGATAGAGTTTTAGAGGCAATAAAAGAAGACTTTCCTGCAATCAAGAGAGATAAACTATGGAAAGTTCTAAGAGAAAAGAATTTTAGATGGGAAAAACATAGTCGGAAGTCTCATTTGCTCGAAATGAAAGATGAAATAGTGTGTTGGAGACGTAATTATTTGAGAAAAATAAGACAATTTCGCAAAGAAAACAAAACAATTTTCTATTTGGACGAAACATGGCTGAACGAAGGCTACACAGTTGGAAAAATATGGACAGACAAAAGTGTGACTTCTCACCGGCAAGCATTTTTAGACGGTCTATCAACAGGAATAAATCCGCCCTCTGGAAAAGGAAAACGAAAACGATTAATTATAACTCACATCGGTAGCTCCAATGGCTTTTTAGAAGGTGGACTATTATCATTCCAATCAGTTCGTACAGGCGATTACCACGAGGATATGAATGCTGATGTTTTTGAGGAGTATTTCGAACAAATGATAGAGCTGATTCCACCTGGCTCCGTCATTGTGTTAGATAACGCTCCGTATCACTCCAGAAGATTGGAGAAGATGCCTACAACTGCTTGGCGAAAAGCAAAAATTATCGAGTGGCTTGTGGAGAAACAAATACAATTTGAGGACAATATGGTTAAAAAGGAGTTGCTATCAATTGTAAACACCCATAAACATCGGTTTCAAAAATATGTTGTTGACGAAATGGCCAAAAAACAAAATATAATAGTGCTTCGGCTCCCCCCCTACCATTGCGAATTAAATCCGATCGAACTGGTATGGGCTCATGTGAAAGGTTATGTGGCTAGAAAAAATACCACTTATAAAATGAGTGATGTTCAAAAACTCTTTGAAGAAGCGCTTCAAGAAGTCAACGCGGGGAAGTGGCAAAGATGTATAGAGCATGTAATAAAGGAGGAGGAAAAAATGTGGCAATTGGATAGTTTACTGGAGAAAACGGTCGAACCACTTATTATCAATTTAGGGGAAGAAGACAGTCCATCAGATATTTCATTTTCTGATGATGATTAATTTAAAGCGAAGAAATGTAATGACTTACTATAAATTTTATAGAATTTCAAATAGAAACATTTTTCCAAATTTACTTGTTTATTGGTTGCTTTATTGTTATTAGTATTATATTTATTCAAATACAAGGGTAACAAATTATGCCACACATCCGAATGTTCACTAAATTATATAATTATTGTGTTTAATATAAACTTAAACCCACCCGAAAGCACGTGCATGAGTGCAAAACATCACAGGTAGAATCCTACCGCTTATTGTTCGAGCCTCGGGTTAAGCTTTGTATTCGACGCCCTTATCAGATCTATAGGAATGGAAAGTTTAATAAATGCAAAAGGGTCTATACTTTCAATGTATATACTATTTAAAACTTGGCAATTTAGGTGGACCACTTTGTATACGTGTTTGACGGATTTTAATGATTTATTACTATCAACCAATTTCAAATCGAGTATAGTAATAAAACACTGCAAACCGCAAGGCGATATCTCTTTTCTATCCTGAGATATGGCGGGAATTGATCTTCCAACGTCTATAAGGCTGGTGAAGTAAGTTGTGCTACATTTTTTAATTATATAAGAATGTTATATTTGTTTTTAAGCGATGTGTTAGTAAATCAAAAGCATCAAATATCAATAAAATCCGATATTTGTAAGTTCATTAATTTGGCCTCCGAGGTCTCCAGACCTAGCTTGTTTAGATTTTTATTTGTGGTGGCGAGTGAAAGATCTCTTTTAATCCGATAGACCCGCAAAAAGAGCTGACTTGGTTGAAAGGAAACGACAGACAATAATACGAAGTATTTCGAGGGCAGGAATTGAAGCTGCTGTTTTCTCTACCCGTCAGCAATTGATTGAAATGGTGGACGACATTTCGAACATCTAAGGCGGCAGTAATTACGTACCTGGTTATTTATTTAAGGATGCAATTGATCGATTTATCACATTATTTTAAAATCCGTTCTCATTTTTTGTAGCGACAGCATTACAATTAGGTAATCTAGTGGCAACCATAACATTAGTGTGATAACAGTTCAAATGACTGCAGACCAATGTTAGATCTTTTCATTCAGGCTAAATTTAATAATTTCTGTTAACGCGAACCAGCCTTCTAGAGGTTGGAAGAACAAATCCCGCCATTTACCTGTTTCCTGAAGGCACCCCCCTTGAAGAAGAAAGGGCAAGATATTGCTTTTGTTGTGGGAAACAATGCTTCAAAAACCTAGCAAGGCGCTAAAATATTTGGGAATCTGGCTCGACGATAAACTCATCTACAACGAACATGTAAGACAAGCCTGTAATAAAGGCAAATTTCCGCTCTTACAAGGATACTCCCAATCATGAGAGGCGCGGGGATCATGGGTAGGCAGGAGTCGTGACCTCGATCTTATTGTACACGCCGCCCATCTGGGGTGGGGTAATACTGGTCAAGAAGCACAAAAATATGCTCCTGTCTACGCAGAGGAAAATGCTGCTCAGGGTGACTAGGGCGTATAGGACTTTTGATGCACTGGCAGTCATCGCCGGGATCCCCCCGATGGACCTAATGATAGAAGAGCTTCAGAGACTATTTCGGGTGGGTAAGGTGACGAATGAAATCAGACGTGCGGAGAAGGAAGCTACCAGGGAAAGATGGATACGGAGATGGGCGGAGCTAGAAAGCGTTGCTCAATGGACAAAGAGTCTCATACCTGACCTGGGGGGACATGGCTGAATTGCAGCCATAAGAAGATCGATTTTTACATCACCCAGTTATTAAGCGGCCATGGGTGCTTTAAGAGCTACTTATATAGAATTGGAGAAATGGAGAAGTTCCAGACCAAACCTGCGATTATTATGAGAGGAGGTGGACAGCCCAGAACAGTCTATCCTCGGGTGTAGTAGATGGGGGGGGGGGGGGGGAAAGGAAAGATACAATATTATGGGATGTAGATAGTGCTTTCTCAGAGGACCTGGTGCGCTGGATGGTGGACTGTAGGGACAATTGGGAAAAAGGACATGGTTTCATAACGGAAGTATTGAAAAGAAAACTAGTAGATGAGAGGGAGAGAGATTGGCGTCGTAATCGGGTGAAACGCGTACCCTCTCCTGAAGCTATGCCGTAAAGGCAATTCCAGGCTGGGATGTACGAAAGGGCTTGAAGGTGGGTTTTTAGTGGGTAACATTGGCACAGTTCCATACGGCTTTGAAGAACGGAAGTGTGCAAAAAGCATTTTCCCACCTTTCCAAAAAAAATGATAATAATATGATCATATAATCCAGTAAATGAAGGGACAAAACTCCTGAAAAGTCCCTGAGGATTTCACTTTGGGTTCAATTTGTAGGTCACGGCAGGTGTTTTTAAACGAGAAAAAACTTTACGCGATTGGGTTTACGGAATGGGGGGGAATGGCCCCCTAAACCCTGAAAACCGGGTTTCTCGCTAATATCTGGCTCAATAAGCGAATTAGAGAATTTTTCTTTGGATAAAAAATGAAGATCGTCTTATCTACAGAAATGGATCCCATCATTTTTTTCTAAAATTCGATAGTTATCAAGATAATGAGACCTAAAAGTCTCCGCATTTCATCTGCTGCTCTGTCTGTATGAATTCTGCTGTCTATGCATTGATTGGTAAGAGGGCGGACGAATTGTTCCATAGCTCGGCAAAAAATTGACATATTCCGATAATTCAAAATTCATCACAATGGGAAGGCCCGTAGCTATTATTCCAAGTGATTTCCAGCTCGTTCGTACTTGACAAAAATATTTTAAAAAGCGGCCACTTTTGATCACACCGGTAAAAACCGGACTTTTTTTAAATAAATAAATAAACAAATTAATTTTTTATCAAAACGCAAGGAAGATATTGAAAAAAATTCAGGGATCATTCAAGACCTCCTAAGGTTCCATTAGAAAAAAAATTAGGGTAAAAGACTATTTTTTTTAAAGATATGAACAAATTATTATTAATGAAATAGTCTCAAAATCTTGTGGAAAAAAACTTTGACCGCTTTTTAAAATATTTTTGTCGAGTACGAACGAGCTGCAAGTCACATGGAATGATAGCTACAGGTCTTCCCCTTGTGATGAACTTTGAATCATCGGGAAATGACAATTTTTTGCCGCATTATGGAACAATTCGTCCGCCCGCTTACAAGTTAATGCAGACAGCAGAATTCCTACAGGCAGAGCAGCAGCTGAAATGACGAGACTTTTAGGTCTCATTATCTCGATAACTATCGAACTTTCGAAAAAAATGATTGGGACTATTTTTGTAGATAATAAGACGATCTTCATTTTTTATCTGAAGAAAAATTCTCTAATTCGCATATTGTGCCAGATATAAGCTAGAAACCCGTTTAAGTGAGAAATGTTATTCTTGATAAAAAGTTTTGCTTGTTCTGAAACCCCATTGACATTGACATTTCTTCACATATTGGCTAATATCTCGAAAACCTTAGGTTTGCAAGGTTCTAGTCTACGCCATTCGATTCAGAATTGAATTTTCTATAAAAAGAGGAATTTTGAAAATTATGAGTCTTCGCGTGTGGACTTTTAAAAATTTTTCAAAACCTGAAAATTCTAAGATCCATATCTAACGTTTTTCGGTGTGGAAAATTCTTCTTTTTATAGAAAATTCAATTCTGAATCGAATGGCGTAGACTAGAACTTTGCAAACCTTAAGGTTAACGAGATATTAGCCAATATGTGAAGAAATGTCAAAAAGTCAGACTCCAGGTTTTCATAAAGCTGGCCATAAAATGAGAGGGGTTTTGAAAAACTTGAATTTTATTTCATTTTATGGGGTATCAGAACAAGCGAAACTTATTATCAAGAATAACATTTTTCACTAAATTACCGAATATTTAAAAAATTTTCACCTATAGGATACTCCATCCGTGGACATGCTGTAGAACAGCACTGGAAAACATTTAGTATTTTGGAAATGTTTAAAACGAGTGCGTTTATTAATAAATAAATTGAAGAATTTAAGGAGCACATAATAAAATGAAAGTTGAACATAATAAATCATAGAAAAGAAGCCAAAGTCTAATTATATTAATGGGATTTTTGTTCAGTTTTAAATAACGATAAACTCAAGCTATTGATGAATTGCATCAGACATCTTTACCCTAGTTATACATAAATCACCCTATTTAATTGAACTATTACTTTGAATTGAAATGGAAAAACGACTCGTCTCCTAAATTTCGCTAAATTTATTTTGCGAAAGCTCATGCTCAAAATATTTCCATTATGTTAACCACCTTATAAAATATACAAAAGAAATAAAGCATATAAAGCCAATAGTCTACGCGAAAAATTATAGGCACCTAAAAATAAAAAATCAGCATAGTCGGTAATATTAAAAAAGACCTTTTCATTTTTTGCTGCCTCATATTCTCCTTCGAAAGAACTAGCCGAACTTCCAGATTTTACAGATCCTGAACTTCTGTTCCTAGCAAGCTAAGTTATAAGATATATTATATTAAAGTTAATTATAATCTTCTAGCTCCATTCGGTAAATTCAAACCAAAAACGTTAGACAAAGACGATGGAGGTAGAAACTATAAATCGTCGAATAAAAAATAAAAAGAATTTAAAAAATATATTAGATACCTTTTCCTTTTTCTCTTTGGGAGACTTGACAGTCGCTGGTGTTTGATTATCGATATCGGGTATGTACTCCGGTGGGTGGGACATCGTGTGTCGTTTATTTGCTTCGTTAAAATCTTCGTCGGCTCGTAATCCACCGAGTGCTAAAAACACAATTATTGTATAAATAAAGGTGATTATTTAATTTATCTTTCGCTTTTTTGTAAGAGAGGATTCACATCAAAGAAACATGAAACGTGAAACACGTTTCATGAAAATAGAATAGACCCAAAGTACAAGTAATTAGCAATACGGCTGATTTTTTTTTTCAGAAGTACCTTGAAGTATGTAGATAATATACAGTGCTTTTCAGATAAAAGTGTCCACCTTTAATAACTTTTGTAATACTGGTATTTAGAAAAAATCCAAAGACACGTCAATTTATGTTGGAAGGGGCAAGCATTATGGCTTATTTAAA